>VSMD01125921.1:0-26409 GCA_008750895.1 Mirza zaza | reverse complement strand
AAGGAGAGAGAACTATGTGGTATATAAGCCTTGAGGCAGTGTATGAGGTAAACTGAGGAAGGTCATGCAGTGCCTTGCAAGCCCCAGGAAAGATTGGTCTTTATCAAAAAACTAACAGGACATCAGGCGCAGGAGTGGCATCCTCAGGAGGCTGAGGCTGAAGGATCACTTGAGGCCAGGAGTTCAAGTCCAGCCTGGGCAACATAGCAAGGCCCCCTTCTCTTAAAAAACAAAAAAATCTAAAAAGTAACAGGAGCCACTGAAGGAGTTTAAGCAGAGGCATGGCACATGCAAAGGCCCAGAAGTCTAAAGAAGTCAGCGTGTCAATGTGGCTAAAGTACAAGATTAGGAGAGGGTGGCTGGAGGTGAGTACAGAGTGAGCTTGGGGGGTGGACAGCCCTCAGGCTTAGTGGCATGGGCTTCCTCCTGGCTTCTCAGGTGGGTACACAGAGCCACAGCTGCAGTGCCTACGCCTTGGAGGCTGCTGTGTGTGTGCATGCGTGTGTGTTGCGTGGTGTAGCGTGGGAGGCCCAGCAGACTGGCTCTGGGATTACCACCCTTCTTCAGCTGAGTAGCTTTTTTCTTAACCACTGGCCATTTTTGGACTCTGAGAAATCTTCCACCAGATAAGGATTCTGATGCTCAAAACAGGCATATAAACAAAAAGTTTGAAACCCACTGCACAGGCTTTGGGAAGCCAGTGAAGTTTTAGGTGAAGGACTCGTGTGGAATATTTGCATGTGAAAAGCCTCTCTCTGGCCGCCAGTGTGGAGAGTAGATGGAGGAGACAGGAGGGGAACCAGCCAGGATGTTGCTGCAGTTGTTTGGACTAGAGGTAAAAGACTAAAGCTTGAGGGGTTCTCTGGCCACAACAACAGGATGAGTTGTGAGGACATAGGAAGAGCCCTCTGGGATCAGGAAGCTATCTTGGAGTGGGTACCCTGTGCGTGCATGGTGTGCAGCTGGGAGGAGGCGAGCAGAGCTAAACTAAGGTCTTACAACTAACTGGAGTTAGAAAAGAAAAGGTCTTCGGAGGTCATCCAGTGTGGCCCCTTATTTTACAGGTGAGAACACTGAGTTCTGGAGAGGTCTTGTGACCTGTCCGAGGTCCCTAGGCAGGGCAGGACTCAGACTCGTGCTCTGGGTTGACTCCGTCCTACTAAATAACCTTCAAGGCCCCTTCTGCCCCCTCCCTTCCTGGTAGATGAGCTCTCTCCTTGGCCCTCAGAGTTGGGGTGGTGTGGAAGGCATGGAGCAGGGGCCATGTCCATGTCCAGAGGCCTGCCACTGCCACACGCACCAGAACCTTCCTGGCCAACTGTGTCCCAGAATTGGATCCACCTGGACCCCAGGTTCCATCTCCACAAAGTACACGGAGAAGTTCACCTCCACCGTCTGGGTGATGTCCTCGACCATGTCCTCCCAGCTGGACACCATGTCCTTTGTCCTCAACAAAGATGCCTTCTGTATAGCGTCCCAACAAGGATAATTTGCCCACAGTTGAGTCTCCTAGGAGGATGATGCGGAAGTGGTACTGCCAGAGGGTGTCCATGTAGGACACCAAAGCCAGCCAGGGGGAGAAACAAGGCCAGAGCTGATACACAAACCACGTGGCCCTGGGGCTGATTCAGACTTGCAGGAGAAGTGGAGCCAGAACCCAAAAGGGGTGATCAGGGGCCTCCAGGTCTAGGTTCCCCAGGACACTCCCAGACCTAGGCATAGAGAGGCCTCCATGACTCCTCTGCAGAGAGACTTCATACAGTGGTATTTGAAACCACCTGGCAAAGCTGGGTCCCATCAAGACAGAAGCAGGGTTTGCCTGAAATAGAGGCCCTGTTCCTATATCCATCCTGAGTGGTCCCTAGGTCCTATGTCCATCCTTGAAGGGTCATGGAGGTCACAGCCCCCATGTGCTAGACCATCTCCCTCTTCCTCCTCGCTGGCCTACCTCCCAGTCTTGGGCCTGTACCTACAGGAATGGGGTTGTGCAATGTAAAACTTGCCTCTCCCAGCACTGGTACTTCCAGCACAGCTGGAAGGAGATGTCCCAGCCAGGAGCCATGGGAAAATGTCCCACACGTGAAAGACTGAATGAGCTCTGTGCCAGGGTTGGAAGTAAAGCATAAAGCAAAGGGGCTGGTAACATGAGATTGGCCATACCTGTTCATGTGTGTTGAAGTTCAGTTATGGGTACAAGGAATTCTTTATACTATTTTATACTTCACAGTATCTTCTTCATTCTTGGGTATTTTTGAAAATTTCCTTAACAGTTTTTTTTAAAAGCCCTGCCGTTAGCAGCTTCTTCAAGAGAATCAAATAGTCCTGGCCTTGAAGAGCTACAGTCTAGGCGTGGGGCAGCGATAAGATCCAGCAACAGCGCCTGAAATCCCCAGAGAAGGGAGCTGCTTAAGTACCCTGCAGGCTCAGAGAAGGAGCTGATACATCAGGGCAGGCGTCCTCAAACTACGGCTCAGGGGCCACATGTGGGTGTTTTTGCCCGTTTGTTTTTTTATTTCAAAATAAGATATATGCAGTATGCATAGGAATTTGTTCATAGTTTTTTTAAAACTATAGTCTGGCCTTCCAACTGTCTGAGAGACAGTGAACTGCCCCCCTATTTAAAAAGTTTGAGGACCCCTGATAGAGCATCATCTGGGCTGAGCCCTGAAGGATGAACGGTTTGACAAAGATGAAGGAGGGACATTCCAGGCAAAGGAGCATATGAAGATACAGAAGAGGCTTGTTAGCAGGAGGAACTTGACATTTATTGGGTGCTTAACACACGTCATCATATTTAATCCTCTAACTACCTTGTTAGTTAGGACTCAGTATCATTTTACCATGTGAAGAGGTTGAGGCTGAGAGAGGCAGAGGTAGAGGCTGGGTTCCCACACGACCTCGTCAGTTCCAGCCTGTGCATGTGGACAAGATGGTTCCTTTCTCCCCCTACTAGCTTCCAGGGGCTCCCTGAGCAGGCAGGGTCTTCAGAATGGGTCCCATGGGTGGGATACCTCAGCTTTGTTCCTTCTAAGAAGCAGAGGAGATATATTCAGGTCTGAATTGCAAGATTTTCAGCCTAAAGAAGAGGTGGGAGGATGGGGTGTTTCAAGGCAAGGAAGCAGCTCACAGAAAGGTCTGGAGGCTTAGGAGCTTGACTTTGTCATAGCTGCTATGGCTGGAGGGTTTGGGCAGGGTCTCATCTTGGAGAAGGAATTTTGCTTGCATAGAATAGTGTAGGGATGGCTCACGCCTATAATCCTAGCACTCTGGGAGGCCGAGGCAGGTGGATCGTTTGAGCTCCAGTGTTGAGACCAGCCTGAGCAAGAGTGAGACCCCATCTCTACTAAAAATAGAAAGAAATTAATTGGCCAACTAAAAATACATAGAAAATATTAGCTGGGCGTGGTGGCACATGCCTGTAGTTCCAGCTACTCAGGAGGCTAAGCAGAAGGATTGCTTGAGCCCAGGAGTTTGAGGTTGCTGTGAGGTAGGCTGATGCCATGGCACTCTAGCCCAGGCAACAGAGTGAGACTCTGTTTCAAAAAAAAAAAAAAAGAAGTGGAGACTTTCATTTTGTGAACTATTAATATGTGACAAATACTGCCTTTGATTTCTTATTTAATTGTTTTTAAAACTCTGAGGGTAGGCCAGGCATAGTGATTCACATCTGTAATCCCAGCACTTTGGGAGGCTGAAACAAGAGGATCGCTTGAGCCCTGGAGTTGGAGACCAGCCTGGGCAACATTGTAAGACTCCATCTCTACAAAAAATTTAAAAATTAGCTGGGTGTGATGGCATATACCTGTAGTCCCAGCTACTTGGGAGGCTAAGGCAGGAGGATCACCTGAGTCCAGGCATTCAAGGCTGCAGTGAGCTATGATCAGGCCACTGCACTCCAGCCTGGGTGACAGTGAGACTCTGTCACAAATAAACAAAAACCCTGAGAGATATTATTACCCCATTTTATAGATGAGTCCACTGAGGCTTAGAGAGATGAAGTGAGTTGCTCAGGGTCCTACATTTAGTACATAGTGGAGCTGGGATCCAAACCCAGGTTTGACTGCAAAGCCCGCCCTATCTTTGGCAGCTGGGAAAATGTTGTGGTTAAAGGGAGGTGATACTTACTGAGTGTTGCAGGCAGATCACATAACACAGGAAGAGTGGAGAGAGCTGGGACTGTCCTGGCACAGGAAACAGCATGTGCAAAGCCTAGAGCTGCAAGGGGTTCAGAATTTGGCTGGGCAGGGTGGGTACGAGGTGATGCAGTAGGCTCCAGGTAAGGAAGGGCTTGGACAAGCACAAAAGGATTTGGATTTTATCCTGTAGGCCTCCCCAACTCCCAGGCCTTGGAGCAGACTGGTACCAGTCTGTGGCCTGTCAGGAACCCAGCTGCGCAGCAGCAGCGGGGCAGGGGAGGCGGGCAAGCGAGCAAAGCTTTGTCTGTATTTACAGCCTTTCCCATCGCTTGCACCACTGCCTGAGCTCCACCTCCTGTCAGATCAGTCACTGTCTCCCATCACCCCAGATGGGACTGTCTAGTTACAGGAAAACAAGCTCAGGGCTCCCACTGATTCTGCATTAGGGTGACTTGTATTACAATGTAATAATAATAGAAATAAAGAGCACAATAAATGCAATGTGCTTCAGTCATCCCAAACTTACCTTGCCTACTGTCCATGGAAAAATTGTCTTCCATGAAACTAGTCCCTGGTGCCAAAATGGTTGGAGACCACTGCTAGGCGATGGGGAGGCAAGGGGAGGATTCTAGCAGGGGAGTGGCCAGGTTCAATCTGTACTTTTTCCTTTTTTTTTTTTTTTTTTTGAGATGGGGTCTTTCTCTGTCACTTAGGCTAGAGTACAGTGGCCTGATCATAGCTCACTGCAGCCTCAAATGCCTGGGCTCAGTTGATCCTCCTGCCTCAGCCTCCCAGAGTAGCTGGGACTACACTCGTGCACCACCATGCCTGACTAATTTTGCTATTTCTTTTGTCAAGAAGGGGTCTTGCTCTTGCTCAGGATTGTCTTGAACTCCTGGCCTCAAGTGATCCTCCCACCTCAGCCTCCCAGAGTGCTAGGATTACAGGCATGAGCCACCACACAGGTCCAGATCTCTACTTTAAAAAGATCCCTCTGGGGCAATGTGGATACTGAATCACAGGAGAAACCCTGGAGGCCTGAGGCCCTAAGAGGAGTGTCACCATCTAGACTAGAGGCCAGGGGCCCTGAAATGTGACAGTGATGGCAAATGGGCATGGGTCCTGCTCCAAGGAGAGATGGCCAGGTTCTGAACAGTGTGGGAGTGAAGCTCCAGTTCCCAGGTGGCCCAACCCTCTCTGCCTCCCCCCTCTCTGCTGGTGTTCTTGGCCTTTGCTCTAGCCTGGGGGCTGGGCAGGGCTGCCTCCCTGCTTGTGCAGGCACACACCCCTCAAAGTCACACCCCACAGTCTCAAGAGGATCTGCCACACTGAGGGAGCAACTGGGGGTGGGATCTGAGCCCTGCGGCTTGAGGCAGGACCCTCCTCGAGGCCGCCCTGAGGCAGTGGACAAGGTTACTAGAGTGCGTAGCTGCCTGGCTTCACTAATTCAGCCACATCAGTTTCCCTGCGCTGGACTTGAGGTCCCAGTCTGTGACACTGACAAGATCAGCTGGCCTCATTGGGTTGCTGTGGGTTAGGAATAAGCCACTGGCGACATAAATAGCTCACAGTGCATGAGCCCATGTGTGTGGTAGCAGTTCATGTAGCATGTCACTTAATCTCACAACCCTGTGTGACAGAATCTCCTGTTATCCCCATTTTACATTTGGGAAACAGAGTTAGACGTGTGATTCCAGCCTGCTGGACACTCTGGGGAGGCAGCGGGGACAATGGGCATTATCTCTTCCTGGGAGGTGGGCCTTGCCCTGAGTGGGCCGGGGCTTCAGGAACTGGTTCTCCAACTGCTGGCCAGCACTTTGAGAGAGGAGAGGGTCAGTTTTCTTTCCTGTCTGCCCCCAGAGTTTCGGGGACTTGTTTCAAGCACCTGACAGCTTCCCCTGGGCCAGCCGCTTGTCTCCCAAACAAGCTTCCGTTTAGGCCTGTGCTCCTGAACAGGGAAACTGGGAGGCCAGAAACCGCAGACTGAGTTGAGGGTCATTACCTGCTTCTTCCCGCCATTGCAGCCATGCAGGTCTCCTGTGAATTTCTATGAAGAGCCTGGGCCTTTCTTGCATCAAGGCTGTTGCTCTTGCTAGTCCCTCTCCTCTACTTACTGGCTGTGAGACTGTAGGCAAGTCACTTAACCTCTCTGGGCCTGTCTCCTCATTGGTACAATGAAATGATAGTACCTGCTTTACATGCTTATTGTGAGGACTGAGTTAACATATATAAACCCCCTGGCACATAATAAGTGCCAGTCAGATGCTGCCTACAGTTACTCTCCCTTTTGCCCAGATATCTGCTCTGCTCTTGGCTTCTCCCTCCCTCCAGGTCTCAGCTCAAGGTCATCTCAGAGAGGCCCTCCCTGACCACCTGCTCTAAAAGAGCCCCCAGCACCTTGATCTGTGGTTTCCAGAATATGCCCCACAACTGGGAATCATTGAGCTCATTTATTTACTAGGTTTGTTCACTCTTCCATAGACTGTCAGGCCCAGGAGGGCTTTTTGGTCATGTTCACAGCTGTATTCCCTAGAGACTAGAACAGGGTAGATGCTCATTTAAAACAATTTGATGAAGGAATGAAAATATGCCCTAAAGTAAATAATTTCCCTCACGGATAGGAAATGGCCCCACCTTTCCTATCCGTGAAATGAGGATAATTGTGTCAACCTCACATGGTCACGAGGATGAGTGAGGCGGTTTTAAAAAGAGGAGGCAGGGCCAGGTGTGTAGGGAGACCCGTCCTAATCCAACTCCACGGGGAGGAAGCTAGGAAACTCACTGATTGAAAACCTCCCTGAAACCCTAGGAAGGCGGGAATATCAGTGAAATGTTACTGAAGAGGAGATCGAGGCTCCAGGAGGCAGAGGAACTGGCCCAAGGTCACAAAGTGAGTTAAGCGGTTGTGCTTTTTGCCATGCCCACTGGCACAATGACACCCCCAAGACATACACCCTCTGTAGCTGTTGAGATTCTGCCCAGCATAAACACCATCTCCTCCAGAAACCCCCTAATCGCCCCTAGGACGGTCCCTGTTCAGCAGTTCCTGTGGTAGGTTGCGTTCCCCAGGAGATGTATTCTAAGATGGAGATTAGTGTGCAAATGTTTATTAGGGGGTATTCTTGAGATGGATAGGTGGTTGGGGAAGGAAACACGATGGGGCAGAGGGAGAACTTGGCTGTGATGTTGTCACAATGTCCTCAACAAAGCCCGTAGAGAGTGATGAATCTGGGTTGACCTTCAGAGTTGTCCAGAGTTGGGGCAAGGCCTTGAAATTCTCCCAATAGATGAATATTGGATGCAGGCTGCCCCTGAGGGGTGGGCAGTTCCCAGAGAGGTGACGTAATGCCACCATCCAGCAGTTTGCCTAGCAGCTGGGGGGAGGGTTTGATGGGTTCCTCAGCGCAGAAGGGGGATCCTGGTGGCTCACCTAGTATCCACTGTGCCCAACATAGCTCATTTACGCTCCTCTCTGCCTTCCAGATCCAGATTCAGCCCCTGGGATTAGGGTGGGGACATTGGCAACAGCCTTGGGTTTGACACCACACCTTAATCCCATGCCCAGATTTAGCCTAGCCTGAGGCCCTAAGGAGGCCCCAAGCCAGGCTCACACTGGAGTTCCCCGCACCTGTCCTTGCCTGTGCAGCAGCGTGTGGACGCATCTCAGCGTCCCAGCCCAGGAATGCCGCCAGAGTGGCCTCATCGCAGCCAAGACAGGAGAAGGTGGGGATGACAGCTTTTGTCATTTAGTTCACAGTGGGGCAGGTTTGGGTGAGCACATCCTGTCCTTTATCTCATTCATGGCCACAACCTCCCCGTGAGAGGGGATCTTTATGAGCCCCATCCACAGATGGGTAACAAAGGACAGGAAGTTGCACATTTCTGTAGAAAGTGGCTGAGCCAGGACCCCAAAATCCAGGAGGCTTGACTGTCAGAATACTGTTTATTCTGTCATCTGTCCTCCAGGGAGGCACACTCCCTCTCCCACCAGCAGGTCTGAAGTTGGCACTGCTTTAACCCTTGTTCTCCCACAGTCAACACTGGCATGGGCCCGGGTGCTGCTTCCTGCTGGAGGACCTGGAGATGTGAGTCTTGTGGATGAGCCGGACGCCCCCCCAATGCTCTTCCAGCTTGATGTCCCCCTGCTGCAGGGCCTGCTGGATAGCATTGGCAAGGGTGTCAAAGGCCAGGTCCACATTGCTGTTGGATTTGGCTGAGGTCTCCATGAAGGCCATGCCCAGGGACGTGGCCAGCTCCTCTGCCTCCTGGGCCGAGACACAGCGGGTGCTCTGCAGGTCACTCTTGTGGCCAACCAGCAGGAAAATCGCCTTGTCAGGGCCTTGAGTGGCCATGACCTCCTGGTGCCAGTCTTGGATGTGTTCAAAGGACTTCCTGTTTGTCACATCAAAGACCAGCAGGACACCCACCACATTCCGGTAAAAGGACCTGGTGATGCACCTGGGGAGGTGGGGGGACATTGGGACAGGCTTATTTCTTCAAGACACCCCCCAAGTCAGGACCTCCTCCCAACTGGGATCCACAGAACGCCCTCACACCCCGTAATAGCGCATTGGACACTGTGGGGTGCTTCTGTCTGGGTGTCTGTGGCTCTCTCAAGAGACTGGGTGCTGCCGGTTAGGAAGCAAGTGTGATTCTCAGACTCTTCAGACTGTCCCTCCACTCCTGCAGGAGCCCTGAGGGTTCCTGACTGCGGGACTTTGCTTCTCGGTTCTGTCCCCTCCAAACAACCACTGATCCTCCAAAGCCAACACAAACCTCTCTTCCTTTCACAACTTCTTAACACTGCCCCTCTGTGCTCCGTGGCCATCTCAGCACCCAGGTCCCGAGTTCAATGTCGGGGTGCAATTCCCCTCCCCCAGGACTGAATGTTCCTCTGGGGCTCGGCCCACCCCGCAGTATTTGTAGGATGAGCGACCCCATGACGGAGGGTCTCGCTCAGTGGACCGGGACCCAGCCGCGGGGACCTCAGACCTCTCCTTGACCACTGAGGTTGGCACGTGTGGGGGGCCCCTCCCAGGAGCCGCCGCCCGCCCCACCGCACCCCCGCCGGCCGCACCTGAAGCGCTCCTGGCCCGCGGTGTCCCAGAGCTGCAGCTTGACGCGCGGGCCGGCCTGCAGCTGCAGCGCGCGGCGGTAGAACTCGACGCCCACCGTGGGCTCGGGCTCGGGCTCCGCGGGCCCCGGCGCGCCCGCCGCGTAGCGCCGCAGCAGCGACGTCTTGCCCACCGCCGCGTCCCCCAGCAGCGCGATCCGAAACTGGTAGCGGCAGCCCCCGGCCTCCATGGCCCCCGCCGCGGCCCTGCGGCCCTGCGGCCCTGCGGCTGTTCGTCCCGCCCGGCCCTGCCCCGCCGGCCCTCCCCCGACCCCAGGGCCCTCCCCAAGGCTGGCGCCGCCCCTGCTCCAGCTTGCAGGCGCCGGCAGGCAGGACCGCGGGTGGGGGAGCCTGGGACTTTTCCAGCACAAGGGGGACCAGGCCCGAGGGAGTCCGACACCTGGGCAAGGCACGGTGTCTGAGCCTCAACCTTCTCCTGTGTGAAATGGGGATGATTATACCCCCTACTTCACAGGATAAAAGGATTAATCTAGACAATGTGGGGAGGAGAACCGGTGCATGCGCTGACCTAAGGCACTAAGTGCTAGAACATTCACTTCATCCATTTACTCTCCAGCTCCACCCCCAACCCCCATTGCTTCTGTATGGGGCATGGGGCCTGCGGCTGCCTGCACCTGGGACCTGCTGCACCTAGGACCGCTCTGGAAAGTGGGTGGTTATGGGTGCTCTCTCCCCACCCAGCTGCCCCTTTCCTGGAGCCGCATCAGCCCTGCCAGGGGCCTCTGGTTCAATGTTCAGGTTCAATGTTCAACAGCCCCCACTGCTTTCCTGTCTGTGCTGGACTCCCGGGCCCCAGAAGGGACTTGGGGACAGCCTGGTTGAGGAGGCAGGACAGACACAGACAACTGCAGTTCTAGAGGGAGGACAGTTGACCTGCAGACTAGACAACTAACATTTACCAGGCCAGAGGTTCAGTTCTTTACAGTTTGGGGGCAGCAACCCCTTGATAGGGCCACAGTGTGCCCATTTTAAAGCTGAGGAGACTGAGGCTCAGAGGCATGGCTTATCCCGGGTCATGCAGAACTGGACTCACAGCCAAGTTCGTCTCACCCTTCACTACCTCTCGGATGCCACAAAAGGGGACCCCAAGGCAGGTCCCACGGGAACCAGGACGCTGTGGTTGGGTCTTGCTTGGGTCAGGGGCTAGGGTGAGGCAGGCACATGTGCTCCCAAGGGTCACTCCACCCTTTCCAGGCTGGCTTTCTGGAAACCCAGGACAACAAGGCTGGAGTTCTGGCTGGTTACAGACAGCTTCAGCCTATGGGTTCACTCCTTTAGCAATCCCACTGTCCCGTGGGTGGCTTTTACCAGTTTAACTTGTTTTGGCAAATTGGAGATGGTAGGAAAGTCCTCACTGTTGCAAATCATCATACCATCACATCTTTCTAAAACAACCTTGTGAATAGGTATTATTATTCGTCCCCTTTTTACAGATAAGAAAATTTAGGCTCAGAGAAGTTAAATAACTAGGTCACTCAGCAGGGACTGAGACTAGCTGCCAAGGCTACACAAGGCCAAAGCCTTGTTTGCTCTTTCTGTTTTTGGCTGGACAGGTTGGGGATCTGGGAAGACCCAGGTTTCTTCTGGCTAATTCTAAACAAATCAATAGAAAGCCATTTTATCATGTCTTCTGGCCATTGGTCACCTGCATGGCAGAGCCTGAAAGGGCCCAAGTCTCCAGGAGTAGAAAAGAGAAAAGAATCCGAGGACCTGGGAACCAGGAGGAGCCTCAGAAAGGGGGTGTGTGTTGGGGGAGGGTCTTCCTCTGCCAGCCCTGCCCACACAAAGATCCTGCCCCGGTGATCCCTCCATCAGAATGTTCTCCCACCTCACTCTTCATCTTTTGCATCTGGCCCCTACGATGCCCCTCAGCTCCTTCTCTTCCACTGGTGCTCTGAGTCCCGACCACACTGAACACCTTTCCTCTCACCAGCCCCTCTGCCAGGGACACGCCGTCTCTGCTCTTCCAAAGACTAACTAACCCTACTTCAGTGTGGATCCCTGTGGATCCCTGTCCTTGGGGAGCCCCACATTGACTGGCCAGGTAAGGTCACATGCACTTTTGTCCACCTGTGACTTCAGCTGTCTCCTAGGCTGCAAGCCCCTGTGGCAGGGACTGACAGTTGTACCCTCAGTGCTTAACTCAGTGCTTGGCATAGAGTAGGAACTCAGTAAATATTTATGGTTGGATGAATGAATGAAGTGGATAAGTGCTATGCATTCATCTCTCTGTTCATTCAGCCAAATACCACAACAGAGCTGAGTTCAGGGTGCCTCTATATTTATAACTGATATTGGTCTGTAGTTTTCTTTCTTTGTTGCATCCTTTCCTGGTTTGGGGATCAAAGTGATGTTGGCTTGGTAAAATGACTCTGGAAGGATTCCATCCTTCTGAATGTTGAATAATTTCTGCAGGATATGCACCATTTCTTTGTAAGTGTGGTAAAATTTGGGTGTGAAACCATCTGGGCTGGGACTTTTCTTTTTAGGAAGGTTTTTAATTGCTGTTTCTATTTAGGCTCTTGATATTGATCAGGGTGCCCAAGGGTCAGAAAAGTCCTTTCAGAGGAGGTGATGCCGGGTCTCCAATGATGAGTGGGATCTGGGAAGGTCAAAGAGGGGTACTCCAGGCGAGGCCACTGGGCAAAGGCAGAGCGGAATGACACAGCTGGAGGTGGAGTTTGAACTCAGTTCTCCTTGAAGCCTTTCTGGTCAGACCACACATGGTCAGTGCACTGTCAGCATCTGGCTTCCTGAACATCTGTTTTTCTTCTCCCACACGCTCCTGCTGTGGGCTGGGGTCATGTGTCTGCCATGACAGCTCCTGGCACTTGAATCCAGATGTCAGCTGACCTCTGCCATGACCTCAGCGGCAAGTTATTTCCCTTCCCTGAACATTGCTTCCTCTTCTGCTAAGTGAGGCAAATCATGGTACCCGCTTTGCAGGGTGGTCTTGGAGGAACTGTGTAGCACAGCAAGTGAGGAGATGCACATTTGCCATAGAACAGATCTGGGTTATAGTTTCAAGTGCTACTTACTAGTATGTGACCTTTGCCAAGTTTTATTCATTCATTCATTCATTTACTTACTAATTATTTCAATAAGTGCTGCCATCTTTTATATACCAGGCACTTACACAGCATTGGGGGGGGGGAGACAAAATTTGTTTTTGTTTTTTTTTTCTGAGACAGAGTCTCACTCTGTTGCCCAGGCTAGAGTGCTGTGGCATCTGCCTCGCTCACAGCAACTCAAATTCCTGGGCTCAATGCATCCTTCTGTCTCAGCCTCTCAAGTAGCTGGGACTACAGGTGAGCACCACTATGCCCAGCTAATTTTTTTATATTTTTTAGTTGGCCAGATATTTTTTTTTTCTATTATTTTAGTAGAGACGAAGTCTTTCTTGCTCAGGCTGGTCTCAAACTCCTGAGCTCAAATGATCCGCCAGCCTCAGCCTCCCAAAGTGCTAGGATTACAGGTGCGAGCCACCACGCCCGCCGGGGAAGGTTTTTATATTGATGTTTACTGGTTCATTCCATGGACAAAACTTAGCACCATGAATGTGGGCTCGAGGGTGGACTCTGGATATCCAGTACTTAACCTCGCTTGCCAGCTATGTGATCCATTCCTCAGTTTTCTTATCTGTAAAATGGGCATAATTATGATACCTATACACAGGGTTATTAGGAAAACTAGATGACATAATCAAGCAGTTTAAATAGTAAGCGCTCAGCAATTCATACATTAGTGGAAGAGACAGGCTTAACTAATGTCATTATCTGAGCCTTCCTGGAATCTGCTAAGTCGCTGCTCGCCCGCTTCCCCGCCTCGCTTAGGCCCAGCCATTTCCCAGCTCAGAGGGTTAATTTCCCTACTTTGAAAACCATCCCAGGTTGGGCGCGGTGGCTCACGCCTGTAATCCTGGCACTGTTGGGAGGCCGAGGTGGGCGGATCGCTCGAGGTCAGGAGTTCAAGACCAGCCTGGGCAAGAGCGAGAACCCCCACCCCCACCCCCACCCCCACCCCCATCCCCGCCGTCTCTACTAAAAATAGAAAGAAATTAATTGACCAACTAAAAATATATAGAAGAAAAAATTAGCCGGGCATGGTGGCACATGCCTGTAGTCCCAGCTACTCCGGAGGCTGAGGCAGCAGGATCGCTTGAGCCCAGGAGTTTGAGGTTGCTGTGAGCTAGGCTGACGCCACCGCACTCTAGCCCGGGCAACAGGGTGAGACTCTGTCTCATAAAAAAAAAAAAAAAAAAAAAAAGGAAAACCCAGAGACTGAACTGCAGAGGGCTCCGCAGGTCCGCCGCCTCCCTGTGAGCCCAGCGCCGGGTACTGAGAGGCGAAGGCGCCTCCTCCGGGCACGCGCGCAGGGCTGCGCGGTGACGCGCGGCGGAGGCCGCGGGAACTACAACTCCCAGAGTGCAGCGCGGGGCGCGCGGCCGCCGGAGCGGCCTATATAAGCGTGCTCCCCGCGCCGCTCCTCCTTTCTCCCCGCCGTCAGGGCTGTGCCTGCGCTTCTGTGGGTCAGCCCAGCCTCCTGCGGTCTGCGCCCTTCCCCTCGGCCCGGCGGCTGTCGTGCGCACTCGCCGGGCTGCCTCCAAAGGCTGCGCAATGTTGGCCGCGGCTCGGAGGAGCCGGGCCTTCTGGCCCGGTGGGGCCCAGGTCCGGGAGGCCACGTCGGCTGCACGCGCTGTGACAGGCGCCGGAGCCCGCGGGGGCCGCGCCCATCTCCAGCTCGGCCTGCGCAGCCGCCGCTCGGGCCTGACGGGTGAGTAACGCGGGTGCACGAGCGAGCGCCTGGGGCCGCGGGGATGAAGCCCTGGGTCTGAAGTGGCTTAATTTGGGGACGGCCGCGTGCTGGCGTCAGGAGGACCTCCGGTTGAGTCCGCCTGTCACGGTTATCAGCTCGGTGGCCTTGGACAAGTGACTGCCCTCGAGTTTTCTGGAGGTCACCGTGGTGGCTATAAGGACAAGGTTTTCAGGAGGACGGATTTTAGTCATTCAGACCCTTTTTTGCATCACAGCTTAGCGGTCGTTGGGGCTTACAGGATGACTCAGTCACTAGAGTGGGTAAATGTATTTCAATAGGCAGGAACGATGCCCAGGATTTAGGTGAGTCAGGTGGCTGAACAGCAATTTGGGTTTGTGGCTGCCCTGTGACCTGAATTTCCCCGTGGCCCTTATCGAAGCTGCAGCTGCTTCCACATAGCTGCTGTGGTCAAAAAGGAGCCCAGAGTGACAGTTTTCCTTGACGGTCGCCGTTCTGTTTGTTGTAACTGATCTGCAACATTTTGGGAAAATACAGTTTCATTGTCCTTGCCATTTCTCAGGCATAGCCAGAAACCTTTATTAGAGTTGGTTGTTTCCACACTAGCAGAAAGCTGGGGTCTTAGTCGTACAATTAACCAGAATAAGGCTTTGGGGAAGTACCTTGCCTAGGCCAAGAACCAATAGGGAAAGGCAATTGGGAGTGGGTTGGACATGCCTACGGGGAAATCAGTGGCATGTGACATACATCATAGCAAAGCACTTGGGTCACTTACCTGAAAAGCTTAAGGCATCAGTATCGGGACGAAAGGCCAGTCAGACCTTTGTGATTCTGAGGACCAAAATGAAGGGAACAAAGAAATCATTCAGCCAGGCGTGTTGGCTCACGCCTGTAATCCTAGCACTCTGGGAGGCCGAGGTGGGCAGATTGCTCAAGGTCAGTTCAAAAGCAGCCTGAGCAAGAGTGAGACCCATCTCTACTAAAAATAGAAATTAATTGGCCAACTAATATATACAGAAAAAATTAGCCGGGCGTGGTGGCGCATGCCTGTAGTCCAGGCTACTTGGGAGGCTGAGGCAGCAGGATTGCTTGAGCCCAGGAGATTGAGGTTGCTGTGAGCTAGGCTGACACCACAGCACTCACTCTAGCCTGGGCAACAAAGCGAGACTGTCTCAAAAAAAAAAGACATCATTCAGGATAATCGTGTTCTCATTTTAGTTGTGCCCGATGAAGATTCCAGGATGACTGAAGTTGATTTTCTTCGGGTGTGAGGACTCCAGAGGTCATGACTGATGAAACAGCACAATCTCAAGACACCTGGGTAGGTTTGTTTTGGAGACCTACTTCGGGAGCTGTGGGGACAGTACAGCATGTTCCCAAGGCCTGTGGCTGGTTGTGGCCATGGGGTCTCCAACTGCATGCGAGAACAACCTGGAGAGACTTTGACAGCTCCGGTCAGCACAATACCTGCAGCTGCCACTCGCCTTTCCTACAGTCCTATACTGTATCACAGCTGGCATTGGCCTTCAGCCTGAACCCCGGTGTTTTCCATCAGTTTCCATGTAAATGGGTGTGTTGGGTTAACTTCTTGGTTTAGAGCTTTCACGCTAAGCTTTTGTTCTGCAGGTTGCCTCGGAGTTTCTCGGCAGTATCTGATACTGAAAAGACCAGCATGTTTCCCACCTGTGCTTTAAGGTAATGTTGATGTTGAAGACAGCTTGCCCTCCAGTTCCCTTTCCCATCAGATCTGAACACTGGTCTTGGTGGTCGTAAAAGGAGGAAAAGTAATTCTGAGGCTGGCCACACAGTGTTGTAGTTTGTTATATAGCATGTGAGCTAGTTTCAAACAAGGTTGAATTCTCTTTGAACTTGTTTCCTCTCTCCTGTAAAATAGATTACAGGGGGGAGGAAACAAGGCTAAAAGGGGGGGAATATATGTGAAGCTCGGGGAGTTGTGTATTGATTGCTGATGAGTTTTATTGTATTCAGGGAGGGATCTATCAGCTTTCTTGACTCTTGATTGAGGATGTCATTTTTTGTTGGATTTAGGTTAGCAGTAAAGCTGTCCTCACCTGTGATTATGGAGCTACTGAGTTGGGTAAGTTCATGAATACCTGAAGCTTTGTTACAGCTTCCTATAGCTTTAAGGTAGTGCTTGAGTTCGTGAGCCCTGTCCTAAATAATGTAGCAAATAGAGATGTAAGTTTACTCAGGTCTGTTTACAAAGTCTCCACTTTTTAATACATTTATATCTGGCCATCATTTTATGCTGTATTTATTAGCTGTTCATGACCAGAAGGCAAAGATAAGTGCTTACAGCAAGGCTTGGTCTGTTAGATGTGCCCACCATACAGGCCATGACCACATACTGCTGGAGTACACTGGAGCACAGAGGACTGGGAGCTGGAAATGTGCCACAGTGGCTGGAGCTCATGACACATCCTTTGGTTTGACCTCAACTTCTCTCCCCCACTACAAAGGAGAGAGTGGGATAGATTGAGGGGTAGAAACAGGTAGTTCATCTAGCTCAGGGTATTCCTTTAGGATGACTGGTCCAGGATGAAACCTAATCTGAGTGGACATCTGTGGATGAGAAATGCGGATATGGGACTGAGACCAGCACCTAGTAAAGTGCCTGAGTAGGAATTAATCAGGACAGCACTAACACACTCCCTTACTCTGTTTTCAGGAGAATTGCTATGGGAAGAGGCGGACAAAAAGGCAACAGGTTATTTCAGGTGGAAACTGAACTCCAAGCACAGGGTTTTTTTTGTTTTTGCTAATGTTATGTATATGTTGAACTACAGATGATCAATAAAAGACTCTGAAGTATGTTTGTGTTCTCGCCCTCAAATTGTTTGTCATTCCCCATTTGATATTGTATAGACCCAGACTCGGAAAAGGTTAACCTTTTAGAAATAACATGGTTGGTTCTATAACTGCATTTTTACTTATTTCACCTTTGCTGAACCTGAGGCTGTTTAAGATCCTTGTTAACGGATCTTTGAAGGCTGCTGTGACCCCCTTGGTTTGAAGCAGTGATTTCCCAATCCTCTAGCACAAAAGCAGATCAGATGTAAGTCCTATGAACCCCAAAGCTTTTGGGAAGGGATAGCAAGTGTCCTTGTACTAGACATGACAATATAAGTTGGAAAATGGGATCTCCTAATTTATTGGATGGCTGTAAGGTTGACAAGGTGGTCTGGCATCAACTTATCTTAGTCAAGTTAATCCTTTATCTGCTACCATTTCTCATGGAAAATAGGTAATTAAGGCCAAGAAATGTGTGGGGTTAGGGTCTTGGCACACAGATGGCCCTTTGGCAGCCCAGTCCCTAATGTGATCCAGGCCTTCCAGGTATTGTAACTGATGAAGTCTTGAGGCTTTTTCTCTAGACTCCGCATTCTCCATCACTTTACTCATTAAGCCATGCTCCCTCTATCCCCAGAATGTCCTTTCTACCTAGCTGGTAGCCACGGAGCAAGTTTGTTGGGGGGACCCTAAAATACCAGACAACAATGACTGCAGGTGGTCAGGCTGCAGAAAACTTTTTTTGAGACAGTCTCACTTTGTTGCCCAGGCTAGAGTGAGTGCCATGGCATTAGCCTAGCTCACAGCAACCTCAATCTCCTGGGCTTAAGCGATCCTGCTGCCTCAGCCTCCTGAATAGCTGGGACTACAGACATGCGCCACCATGCCCGGCTAATTTTTTCTATATATATTAGCTGGCCAATTAATTTCTATTTACAGTAGAGACAGGGTCTCGCTGTAGCTCAGACTGGTTTTGAACTCCTGACCTTGAGCAATCCTCCCTTAATGGTTTACTTGCCTAGGGTTTACTAAAATGAATTATTACTCACTTTGGGTATCCCCAAACTGTCCTAGAGAGGATAACTACATGAGTCAAAGTTGTGACCAAAATAGCAATCTGGACTTTGTCCCCTGCCAAATGAATTGCTATCGAGTGAAGGTTGCAGCACCGCATAAATATTCATAAGGTCCAGAAATGGTCATTACAAATCATTTCAAAAAAGTCTTCACAATTTTTTAAAAAAGAGTCTCATCTTCCTCACATAGTCCTTTCAGACATGTTGTCCTTGCTACATCACAGCGGGGATCTCAGAAGACACTGTGTCCAGGGGCTGCCAGTGACAGTCCATCAGTGCGTCATATAGCTCCTCACTCTGCTCCATGAACTCCTTGTTGGCCTCAGTCACATCCAGCTGTGGCATGGGGTCTGGAAGGAAAGCAAGGATGAGGTCAGGGAAGGCTAAGGGGATAGCTGCAAAGGACTTGAGTCAATTCCCATCATCTAAGACTCTGTTCTAGGGTAAGGTCCCTATTCTGTCAGTTTCCTCTCTTAGGGGCTGATTTCACTGCCTTGTAGGGTTCCTGGAGGATGAAAGTAGGATCATGTACTTAGAAAACGTAATAATGGGCCAGGCTCGGTGGCTCATGCCTGTAATCCTAGCTCTCTGGGAGGCCGAGGCGGGCAGATTGCTCAAGGTCAGGAGTTCGAAACCAGCCTGAGCAAGAGTGAGACCCCGTCTCTACTATAAATAGAAAGAAATTAATTGGCCAACTAATGTATATAAAAAAAATTAGCCGGGCACAGTGGCACATGCCTATAGTCCCAGCTACTCGGGAGGCTGAGGCAGCAGGATCATTTCAGCCCAGGAGTTTGAGGTTGCTGTGAGCTAGGCTGATGTCACGGCACTCACTCTAGCCTGGGCAACAGAGTGAGACTCTGTCTCAAAAAAAAACAAAAAAGCATAATAATAGCAGCTGTTATTACACATATTATTGAAAGCTGCACCTATGTTTCCAGCCATCATGGATCCTAGATTTTCTAGTCTGGTCATTTCAAATTTGGGTTTGGAAAGTCTGATCAAAGTTATTAAGTCCAAAGTACCATCTGAAGATCTGACAAATGCCTAATGAAAGAACTATGGTCTTTCATAGGGGCTGAGAGGCCAAGTCCTGTAGTTTAATCTTTTTTGATTGTAAAAGTAGTACTTGTTCTTTAGAAATCATGACAAAAATACCATATCAGGTAAACTAGTCTTTAAAAAGAATATTAGGAACCAGGCAGGGTGGCTTCTACCTGTAATCACAGCTACTGGGGAGGCTGATGAAGATCACTTGAGGACAGGACTGGGCAACATATCAAGACCCTATCTTTATAGAAATAAAATAAGGAATATTACATTGCATTGAAAATGAACTTCAGCTGCATACAATTTGGATGAATCTCACAGAATGCTGGGTGGGTGTTGAATGAAAAAAGCGACACAATATATAAAGTATGACTGCATTATTTAAAGTTAAAAAACCAGCAAAACTAAACCACATTGTTTAGACATGTACAGCTAAGTGATAAACTATGAAGAGAAGGAAGAAAATGGTTAACACAAAAATCAACACAGTAGTTTTTCCTGGCAGGCTTGTGGGTTTTCATTTGAGGAGACTCTGGGGGGCAGGCTTTGTTCTACTTTTTAGAGATGGGCGTCTCAACATGTTCCTATGCTAGCTTCAAATTCCTGAGCACAAGTGATCCTCCCACCTCAGCCTCCTGAGTAGCTGTGAATACAAGAGTGTGTCACCACGCCATGCTCTTATTCTACTTTTTTTTTTGTTGAGACAGAGTCTTACTCTGTCACCCAGGCTGGAGTGCAGTGGTGTGATAATAGCTCATTGCAGCCTCCAAGTCCTGGGCTCAAGTGATCTTCCTGCCTCAGCCTCCCAAATAGCTGGGACCACAGGCACGTACTACCATGCCCAGGTAATTTTTTTTACCTTTTGTAGGTAGATGGGGGTTTCCCTACTGCCCAGGCTGCTCTTGAACTCCTGGGCTCAAGTAATCCTCCCACCTCAGCCTCCCAAAGTGCTAGAATTACAGGTATGAGCTGCTGTGCCCAGCCTTGTTCTACTTTTTGACCTAGATGAAAGTTTCATAGGCAATTGCTATATAATTACATGTTAAACTGTACATTTGTTTTATTAGTTTTTCCATATATGTATTTCACAATAAAAAGTTGTAAAAATCATTATTAGTATGGTTGATAATCCCAGCTGCCTTTTGGCAGTAATTGACAAGCTGATCTTAAAATTTATAAGAAAATGCAACAGACCCAGAATAGCCAAAATAAACTTGGGGAAAAAAATTGAGGACTCACACTCCCCCATTTCAAAACATACTTGGAAGCTACAGAAATAAAAACTCTTTGGCCATGGTCTATGGACACACATAGAGATCAATGGAATAGGATGAAGAATCAAAAAAATAAAAATAAAAACCTATATACATCTTTAGTAAACTGGTTTTTGATAAAGGCACCAAGACAATTCAATGGGTAAAGAACAGTCTACAGCTGGGCATGGTGGCTCACGCCTGTAACTCCAGCACTTTGGGAGGGTGAGGTGGGAGGATTGCTTGAGGCCAGGTGTTCAAGACCAGCCTGGGCAACAAAGCAAGATCCCATTTATAAAAAGAAAAATAATTAGCTGGGTGTGGTGTCGCATCCCTGCAGCTATTCAGGAAGCTGAGGCAGAAGGATTACTTGGAGTTAGAGCTTACAGTGAGCTATGATCATGCCATTGCCCTCTAGCCTGGGTGACAGAGCAAGACCCTGTCTAAAAAGAGAAAACCAGTCTTCAACAAATGGCACTAGAACAACTTGATTTCCATGTGCAAAAGGATGACATTGGACCCTACCTCACACCTTATACAAAAACTAAGAATGATTAAAAAAAAATTAAGAATGGATCAGACATAAATGAAAGAGCTAAAACCATAAAACTCTTGGACTAAAACAGGTATTTTATATTTATGATATCAAAAGCATAAGCAACAAAAAAAGAAAAATAGAGAAACTGGACTTAATATGAATTAAAAATTTTGTGTTTCAAAGGACATTATCAGGAAAGTGAAAAGATAACCCAAGAAATGGGAGAAATGTAAATCATATGTCTGATAACAGACTAGTATCTAGAATAAATACTCTTACAACTCAAGAGTAAAAAGACAACCCAGTTTTTAAAATGGGCAACAGCCGAGCATGGTGGCACACTTGTAGTCCCAGCTACTTGGGAGGGTGAGGTGGGAGGACCACTTGAACACAAGTATTTGAGGCCAGCCTGGGCAACATAGCGAGAACCTGTCTCTTAAAAAAATAAAGCAAAGGACTTAGATAGACATTTCTCCAAATAAAACATACAAATGGCCAATAAACAAATGAAAATATAATCAAAACCATTAGCCATGAGAGAAATGCACATTAAAACCACAATGAAGGGGCCAGGCGCGGTGGCTCACGCCTGTAATCCTAGCATTCTGGGAGGCCGAGGCGGGCGGATTGCTCAAGGTCAGGAGTTCAAAACCAGCCTGAGCGAGACCCCATCTCTACTATAAAAATACAAAGAAATTAATTGGCCAACTAATATATATATAAAAAAAAAAAAATTAGCCGGGCATGGTGGCGCATGCCTGTAGTCCCAGCTACTCGGGAGGCTGAGGCAGCAGGATTGCTCGAGCTCAGGAGTTTGAGGTTGCTGTGAGCTAGGCTGACGCCACGGCACTCACTCTAGCCTGGGCAACAAAGCGAGACTCTGTCTCAAAAAAAAAAAAGAATAGGCTGGGCGTGGTGGCTCACGCCTGTAATCCTAGCACTCTGGGAGGCCGAGGCAGGAGAATTGCTCCAGGTCAGGAGTTCAAAACCAACCTGAGTGAGACCCCGTCTCTACTAAAAATAGAAATTAATTTGGGTATCTAAAAATATATACAAAAAGATTAGCTGGGCATGGTGGTACATGCCTGTAGTCCCAGCTACTTGGGAGGCTGAGGCAGAAGGATCACTTGAGCCCAGGAGTTTGAGGTTGGTGTAAGCTAGGCTGATGCCACGGCACTCACTCTAGCCTGGGCAACAAAGTGAGACTGTCTCACCAAAAAAAAAAACAAAAAAAAAAGTTTATGAAATGATCCAGCAATTCTACTCCTAGGAATGTACCTAAGAGAAATATGTGTGTGTATGTTTTGTGTGTATGTTCACACAAAAACCTGTACATGAATGGTTCTTGGTAGCATTATTCACAATAGCCAGAATTGGAAACTACCTAAATGTCCATCAACTGAGTAATGGATAAAAAAAATCAATGGATGTTCACACAATAGAATATTTGGCCATAAAAAGGAATGAAGTCCCAGCACAGGCTACAACATGGATGAGTCTTGAAAATACTATGCTAAGTGAAAGAAGCCATTCACAAAAGATCACATATATGATTCCATTTGTTCAAAATGTCCAGAATAGGCAAATCCAGAGACAGAAAGTAGAAGAGTAGTTTACAGTGTCTTGGGGTGGGAGGTATAAAGAGTGACTGTTAATGGAGGGTTTCTTTTGGGGATGATGAAAATGTTCTGGAATTAGACATAAGAGTGGTAATGGCTGCATAACTTTGTGACTATTCTAGAATCTACTTAATTATATATGTATGCTTTAGAAGGATAAATTTTATGTTTTGTCAATTATATCTCAAAATAAAAAACTAACTGGGATCTTGCAATATATTCTATTTACATCTGGTCTTTTGTCACTGAAAACATTTTGCTATGTCAAACTCAGAAAAAGACAAGATTTTTAAAAAGTTGCTACTATTAATTATTTAACAAATACTCTAATATTGTAATGATGATTATCACTTGGTTTAAAAATCTTTCCAGGATGGGCGTGGTGGCTCATGCCTGTAATCCTAGCACTCTGGGAGGGCGAGACGGGTGGATTGCTTGAGGTCAGGAGTTCAAAACCAGCCTGAGCAAGAGCGAGACCCCATCTCTACTATAAATAGAAAGAAATTAATTGGCCAACTAATATATATAGAAAAAATTAGCCAGGCACGGTGGCGCATGCCTATAGTTCCAGCTACTCAGGAGGCTGAGGCAGGAGGATCGCTTGAGCCCAGGAGTTTGAGGTTGCTGTGAGCTAGGCTGACGCCACGGCACTCACTCTAGCCTGGGCAACAAAGCGAGACTCTGTCTCAAAAAAAAAAAAAAAAAAAAGATATTTTGTAGGTGTAATTAATACCTGCAATCAGTTGACTTTAACAATTATCCTCTATGATTGGGTGGGGCCTCATTTAATTACTTGAAGGTCCTAAGAGCAAAAAGGAGTTTCCCAGAGAAAGAATTTTGCCTCAAGAGAGAAATCCTGTCCTAGTTTTCCTGTCTGCCAGCCTTACCCTACAAATGCCAGACTCAGGACTACAACACCAACCACTGTCTGGGTTTTCAGGCTGTGCACCTGCCACACAGATGTTAGCTCTGCCAGACCCCATAACTGTGTGAGCTAATTCCTTAACATAAATCTCTTAATACATAAACATATCCTATTGGTTCTGTTTATATGGAGAACCCTGACTGATACAAATGAGATGTTTAAACTTTTTTCATCTTGTATAAATTATTTCCAGATTTCTCATTTATTCTTTATTTTTTTTATTTATTTTTATTTTTATTTTTTCTATATATATTAGTTGGCCAATTAATTTCTTTCTATTTTTTTATAGTAGAGATGGGGTCTCGCTCTTGCTCAGGCTGGTCTCGAACTCCTGAGCTCAAACGATCCGCCCACTTCGGCCTCCCAGAGAGCTAGGATTACAGGCGTGAGCCACCGCGCCCAGCCTCTATTTTTTTTATTTTTTGAGACAGAGTCTCGCTCTGTCACCTGGGCTAGAGTACCATGGCGTCAGCCTAGCTCACAGTAACCTCAAACTCCTGGACTCAAGTCATCCTCCTGCCTCAGCCTTTCGAGTAGCTGGGACTACAGGCATGTGCCACCATGCCTGGCTAATTTATTCTTTCCCTTCCCCCCTTCCCTCCCTCCTTCCTTCCTTCCTTCCTTCCTTCCTTCCTTCCTTCCTTCCTTCCTTCCTTCCTTCCTCTCTCTCTCTCTCTTTTCTTTCTTTTTTGAGACAGAGTCTCACTTTGTTGCCCAAGCTAGAGTGAGTGCCGTGGCATCGGCCTAGCTCACAGCAACCTCAATCTCCTGGGCTCAACCAATCCTACTGCCTCAGCCTCCCGAGTAGCTGGGACTACAGGCATGCGCCACCATGCCTGGCTAATTTTTTGTATATATATTTTTAGTTGGTCAATTAACTTCTTTCTATTTTTAGTAGAGACAGGGGTCTCACTTTTGCTCAGGCTGGTCTCAAACTCTTGACCTCAAGCAATCCTCCTGCCTCAGCCTACCAGAGTGCTAGGATTACAGGCATGAACCACCACGCCCGGCCTCACTTACTGTTAAGAGTCTGTTTTCCCTTTTGAAACCAGTAAGTACTGAATCTTTCCACTTAAGTACTGGGCCTGTACCTACAATGAGATGGATCTCTGTCATTTTAAGCTAAATTATAAGATTTAAGCTCTGAACATCTACAAAGGCTCCAGACAGAAACTGTAAGAAAGCAACTGTAACAGTGACCCACCTGGTTACTCCACTCAGTGTAGGTGACAGCTGATGGGAAGAGACTAGTGAAGGGCTTAGTGAACGTCAGGTGTTGGCATGTGCTAAAGTCTTTGGGTATATATATAATAAAACCCCCTTCCTCACTCAGAAGGCAGGGCCTGAAAGATGCCCTACTGAAGCCAAGGAATAGACAGAGAAGGGCAACCATCCCTGCTGTGCCCACTCCACCCGGTGGGTATGAGGTTCCAATGGGAAGCATGATAATGCATTCACTGGTAAAGAGCATGAAGCACCTGGCAAGACTGCAGGGATTCTACCTCTTGCTACTGTGTTGCAACTTGCAACTATTTTGACCTTGAACGAGTACTCTAACTTCTGTATCCCAGTTTTCTACTATAAAATCAGGGTAATTGTGGCACTTACCTCAAAACTATTGTGAAGATTAAATGATTTAATACACGTAAAGTGCTTAGGACAGTGTTCTACACATAGTAAAGCCTCAATAACTGTTAGCTACTACTATGAATAGCTGTCTAAGCCTCAGTTTTCTTTTCTGTAGAATGGGTATTAGACTGGCACCTATCCATCACAGAGTTACCAGGTAGCAGTGCGTGGCATAAAATATGTTGGCTATAATTATATGACTAATGGATGCAAAAGAGATTGGGAAATTCTAAGGAGTTACCTATAGATCTTAGTATAATTAGGCTAATTATCTGCAGAATGCAGGCAGTGTTTCTTGGGAACGAACTGGAGACTTGAATACAGAAAGACAGGGACTCCAATCCTTACTTTGCCCCAAGTCACTATGCGACCTGCAGCAGATCACTTGGGCTTTCTGGGCCATTAGTTCCCCATCTGTCAACTGGAGTTCCTGTGTCCTGCCCAGGCCACTCCACAGGGTCACTACTGTTGGAATCAGATGAGAAGGCACATGTGAAAGTGCTTTAAAAATGGAATGAATTATACAAGTTTGTTCTTGGCCTGAAAGTGATCTGTTTCCTTTAAAAGGACATTTTGCTGTAGCCTTCTCTTGAAGAATAATCCTCAAAATAGATTTTAAGCTTAAAATTTTAAAATGGGCTGGGCATGGTGGCTCATGCCTGTAATCCTAGCACTCTGGGAGGCCAAGGCAGGCAGATCTTTTGAGTTCAGGAGTTTGAGACTAGCCTGAGCAAGAATGATACCCTGTCTCTACTAAAAATAGAAAGAAATTAGCTGGACAACTAAAAATATATAGAAAAAAAATTAGCCAGGCATGGTGGTGCATGCCTGTAGCCCCCAGCTACTCGGGAGGCTGAGGCAGAAGGATTGCTTGAGCCCAGCAGTTTGAGGTTGCTGTGAGCTAAGCTGACACCACGGCAGTCTAGCCCGGGCAACAGAGTGAGACTCTGTCTCAAAAAATAAAAATAAAAAATAAAAATGAAAGTTTTAATATCTATTCAGAAACATGTTGAAAAAATTATTTTTAATTGTTTTTCATAGTTTTTTAAAAGCTTAGAAATTCTTTTAAGAACCATTAGTATCTTGTTTGAAAAAACATTTGAAGTTTTAGCAATTACTTCAGTTGTCCTTTCGTTTTTCTTCTGTTAAATTCAATAAAAATTACAATAAATACTTTTAATAAAAAATTAGTAATGGCTATAACTACAATGCAGGACTGGGGTGATTTTCAGTTTCTTCATTACACTTTACTATATTTTCCAAATAAAATGAATTTTACAATCCATCAAACAAATACAAGGTAATAGTATTATTGTTAGAGACCGACAGCCTGGGATAGAATGCCACATGTCTAGGGAAGGATGGGCTTCCTCCCCTGTAGATGCTTGTCCTGGGCTCTCTGGGATCTGCGTTCATAACTCTGGTGACACACGTCACATACTGTCATTACATATGCACCTGGCTC
>VSMD01125920.1:0-17110 GCA_008750895.1 Mirza zaza | reverse complement strand
ATTCTCTGAGCCTTTGTTTGTCTGAGAATGTCTTTATTTCTCCTTCATATACGAAGCTTAGTTTTGCAGGGAATAAGATTCTAGGCTGGGCATTGTTTTGTTTCAGAAGAGTGAGAATGGGGCCCCAGTCTCTCCTTGCTTGTAAAGTCTCAGTAGAGACTTGTTTGGGTATTCACACGCCTTGTTTAGTTTCTGAGCCGGTAGGTGGTGTCTGTGGGTGAGATTCGACCACTCCCTGTATAATGAGTCAGTAGGTGTCGTGAAAAGGGTGTGCAGGATGCTCTCCCTGTCAGTAGGTGGCGCTTGCTTGGAGGAACAGGCTACGCTGTTGTTTTTGTGTCCTGTTATCAGCTCTTGTTCACCTCAGCAGGCTGTTCACGTATATCCCTTCTGTGCCCCGGGCAACGTGAGGCCTCGGTGCCTGGGATGTGGTCTGCAGGTCTGACCTCTGGGTCCCAGAGTGCAAACTATGTCCCCACCAGGGAGATGAGTGCCTGTCCCAATTCACCCACAGGGAGCCCAAGCTGGGTCTATGTCTCTCAACCTCAGGCTATGCCCGGTTCTCCTGGGATCACCGTGCCAGCAGCACCTGGGAGGGCTGGCGGGCAGAGAGCTCACAGTCTGAGTTCCCCTTAGTCAGCTGTAGGGCCCCAAAAGGGAAGGTCCCATTCCCTGTAGGTGCCTCCGGCTGATGGCTATACTGTGTCTCTGGGCAGCCGCGGGTAGGGTCGGGGGAGGGGAGGAGGAGGCAATATGGCGTCTGCCCCGCGGCTCGGGTCTCTGCACACGGAGGTGCCCTGGGGGAGTTGGGAGCCTGGTGCTGCGTCCGCTACTGGCTTACTGCTCACTGGCGGCGGTTGTCGCTGGGCTGGTGTCCGCAGGTCTCTCCACTTGCTGGGGAGCCCACCAGCAGTCCGGGATGCAGGGGAGGGGAAATGGCAGATCCACCTACCCTTCCCCCTGGTCTCCGGGCTGCTCCGGGGGTCCCAGCTTCCAGTTCTCCTCCGCGACCTCCTCCCGTGGAGTCTCCCGTGGTCTCAGGTACTCCTCCTGCCGACCCTCATCCGAAGTAGGCTCGTCTTCTTGCTTCTTTCTTCTAATTTCTGCTAGAATCTGTCTTTTCTGCAGGGACACTCTGTCTGGGGGTGTTTCTCATCCGCCATCTTCTGGGTGGGGCCCTACTACTATTTTTTAACCATCTAAAAGTGTTTTCTGAAAGCATTCAAGTTCTAGGTCTTTATTGTATCTTCAAGCTCACCAGCATGATGATATATGAAGCCTGGGTTGGCCATACATATGCCGTCTTCCTCATGGGCTCCATTTGTACCAAAATGAGCAAGTATACTCTTGTAGCATAGTTTGGGGATAACATCTTGGGATAGCCAAATTTACTTAGTAAATGTCCAAACTAAGTTCTCCTGATGGTGGACAGTTGGAATTTTCAGTATGGTAATCTGGAATTGTGTTGGTGGGTCAAGTTTGATTAGTTTCTTATTAAGGGCCCAGTCTATTTAGAGGTTTGTCATTTAGTATGTCTATTTTGGCCTCATGTTGTGGCACATGCTGCTTAGCAGCTGTTGTAATTTCTGTTGCTTGTTTTCTCAATCAACTCTGGTTTTGAAGAAATAGAAAGTTGTTAAACTCTTAGAAAAGACTGATCTAGTTTGGGAGGGAATTTTCAGTTCAAGAAATTGGATCTTCTGAATTGAAGCAAAGAATACATGTCTTTTTGCCTTTTTAAGAAATCGTTATTTTCTAAACTATTTTACTGGTCATACAAAGAGAATCTTCAGGAGTAGCTGCTAAGTACTAAATAGTGTTCACTTTGTGAGTTGTTAAAAGTTGCCAGTGGCTGCTATACATTTGGCTTTCTCAGCTTTCAACTTACAGGCTATAGATTTTTTTCACATACTTAATAGAGACATAGGAAATTTATAACTGTGTCGTGTCATCATAAATATGCATTGTTCTTATTTTAAGACATTTCAGTACTAAAAGTATAAATACTTTTGTTATTATCTATGAATTTCTTTCCTTTTTCTTTTTTTGGATATTTAAGGACTTTTTAATGGCAATATATATTTTAAACAGCCATACACATTAGCATTCACCCACATACCCAGGGCCTATGGAGAACCATGTTGGGATGAGTGGGTGAGCTACAGGCAACCAGGTGGTTCCTGTGGGCTCTTCGAGGACTGGGACGAGTAGCTAATGTCTGCTGTGAACTTGGGGAAATAAAGTATGCATGTTAGGTGCCACCCTTCTAAGTGTTGTTGCTCGTCTTGTTGGTTCACAGATCATTATTTTTTCCCCCCAGCAATTGCTGTGCAAATGCAACCTTACTCTTTAAATGTAATTTGCACAGTGTCTGGTTGAGTGTCTGCTGTGTGCAAGAAGCCATGTGAATGGAATAGACTCCCAGGTTTTAAGGGGCCCTTGGGAAGGATGTGCAAGTCACTGGCTTCTCCAGAGGTCTATGGTTTGGGGTTGACTGGGTGCTGGCCAGACTTCCTGGAGTTTTTACTGGCTCAGCCTGGGGCCTTTAGGGCTGTGTGCAGATGCTCTACTTCTGACTTGTCTAGAGCTTTCTTCTAATTCTGGACTCAAAGCAAACAGGAGTTTGGAGGATGATGGTGAGAATTCACATCCCAGAGTTGGCTTTTGGAATGCAGTAGTTTGTGAGATTTAGTGTTTTTTTTTAAAAGAAGTATATTCAGATCTTGCCTTTTTTTTTCCAGAAAGCATATGAGACAACTTAAAAGACATTTATAGCACAGCTAATAAAATGGGAAATCAGAGCAAAGGACGGGAGAACTCAATAAGGGTTATTAACATGCTTGCAGCAATGGTTGAAATGGGTTCTAGCTTCTCGCCAGGCAGAGCAGAAAGGATCATACAGCAAAGTGGGGAGAAGGGTGGGAATTCAGGGGTCGTTGAGGACCTCATGTTGGTGCCAGGCTCTCTGAGGACCTTGTCTTACTTAATCTTTATACGATCCTGCAAGGGGATTAGTCTTACCCCTGTTTTACAGAGGATGAGACTGAAAGGCAGGGAATGAAGTCACCAGCTAGACTCTGAAGCCACACAGGCTACCTGGCCTCAAGGCCATGTGTTGACTCAGGAATATCATACCTGGTTATCATCAAAAGGAGGAAGCATTTCAGTTCTTTGGGGTAGAAAAAGATTTTTGTTTTTTTTTTTGCTAATCAAACATTTTACTTGAGGCTTTATATTCTTCAAGATTTTTTCCCTGTATATGTATTAATATAGGTAATAATTTGATTTTTTTCTCTCAAAAAAGCAGTTGTACTTTATTCTATACAGGTTGTCACTTTATATTATCATAGACAGCTTTCCATGGCAGTATGAATAGATAGAATCCGTTTGCTTTTAATATCTGCATCATATCCCATTGTTTAGATACATCATATTTTAGCTTGTCTCTTATTGGTGGATATTTGGATGATTTCCAGGTTTTTTTTTCCCCCTATTATAAACAGTGCTGCAATGAATCTATTTATCTATTTATCTGCAAACTGTTGTAAATACCTGTAAGATGAATTGTTAGGAGTAGAATTACTAAGTCAAAGGATATATATTTACATTTAAATTTTTAATAGAGGCTGTCAGTTGCCTTCTACACCAACTGTAAAAGGAAAAGATTGTATTACATTTTTTGCACACATCCTGTATTCTGCTGGGTGCTGAGAGGAATGCAAAAAGGATACAAGAGAGTTTTGTTGCCCTCTAGGAATATCCATCTACACTGCGAATGTAATCCTAGGGAATGTCTGGGGTGTAGATTTGGGTAGGTTGGAGGAGTGGGTGGATTTAATTCAACTTTTCAAGCTTGCCTTGCAAACACCGTGCATGGTATCTGGGACTAGTCTTTCATTATATTGAGTCTCTTGGGTAATGGATGTAATTTCTTTAGGGCAGGGACCTCATCCTACATGACTTACAATATGTCTTACACATCTTCGTTGCTTTGTGGAGGTACTGTAATTGTAACACGTCAGGCAGTATTTGAGGATCTAATTGAGACATTCTCTATTTTTGGGTGTGTGAAGAATTAATAACTTTGACATTCTATACAGGTCATGGAGTATCAGCCTGGAGGGGACTTGCTGTCACTATTGAACAGATATGAGGATCAATTAGATGAAAATATGATTCAGTTTTACCTAGCTGAACTGATTTTGGCTGTTCACAGTGTTCATCAGATGGGATATGTACATCGGTAAGTAAGACTTTCAGGTAGCACGCTGAGGATTTTCCTGTATTGCATAAGAGTTCCTGCATGGAAATGATGGATGAATGATTTTGGGATCAGAGTAACACTCCATCCAATTTTTAGCCAATCTTACTTGTAACTAGCTGAAAGTAAACTTTCCAAAATGGCAGACATTTCAGCTTGCTGGTTCAAGAGTGCAATAGATCTAGAATGGTCATGTTCTCAAGTTTGCTAGTCAATTGTGTTAATGTAGCTAATAAGACTGGGGACCCTTGGCTGGGTTCTTTGGATTATATGATAGAAGAAATGAATTTGATTTGCAGAAGGAAATGGCATACCACACAGGAGTGGAAAGCCATGGAATTATATTACTAACTATGCCTGTTAGTAATTTATAAAGATGTTCCACAAAATCCTCAGTCGATGAATGTTTCTTCATGTCCTCATTCATCTCATGTTTTATGTATATCTGAGAATATTGTGGGAACACAGTGATGGCTAGACTAGGAATCAAAAAATCTGAAAGAGTCTCAGCTTTTCCATTGGCTAGCCACATGACCTCGGGCAAATTTCCTAGCTTCTTGCCTTTGCTTTCGTAATGTAAGATGTGTGTCTCTAGGAGAAATAATCCATGTAATAATATGTATTTTTTTCCTTTGCTTTTTCTTTCTCCCTTCCCCCCTCCCTCCCTTCCTTCCTTGCTTCTTTTTAATTAAATTTGTTATGCAAAATGTATGCTAATCATTTATATCCGTGAATAGAGGAGGTCGGTATAGCAGAATACATAAACCAGGATTCTTGGCTGAATTGAGATTCTAGGTTAGCAATTGCTTGCTAATTGGCATGGAGAAGACAACGCTAATTCGTGGCCTCGATTTTCTTACAGAGACATCAAGCCTGAGAACATTCTCATTGACCGAATGGGACACATCAAACTGGTGGATTTTGGATCAGCTGCTAAAATGAATTCAAACAAGATGGTAACAAGATGGAATAGGATAGCTTAGTAGAGGTTATAGTAAAAAACATTCTGTGGCCCTTAGAAGTTTGGGAAATATTAGGATAAAATGGTAAGCAACATTTTAGAGCTTTCATCTGTCAGTGTGACTCCTAGAGAGATGGAGATGGGGACATACACCTATTTCCCAGACCATAGCATCCTTTTATATACAGGACTTGTTAATACCCTATAAAACATTTTTAGGAACATTCTTATATAATTTGTTTAAAAAGAAAGGAAAATGCTTGCTTTATTTCTCCCTTCATTTTCCTTGCCTGTTATAGACTATCTTCGGTTATCTTTTTTACTTGAAAATATTTTGATGAAATGTAACTTCCTTTATCTCAAATCCTCTATTTCCTATGCAGCAAAATTAAATTAATCACCAGAGCATTTGAACCAAATATCCTTAAGTGTTAAGAACCAAGTGCTCAAAATGTCATTTGTAAGTCTTGGATCTCTGGTAAAAATTAAACTGCATTCCGCATGCTAATTAGCAAGGCAGGAGGGTAGCTGTTGAGCTCAAGAATGAGATACTTTAGGAAAAAAGATGACGAAGTAAAAAAAGATTAGAGTTAAAAAATCTTCTAATAAAGTTGGTATGTACTAAAATGTGACTTTTGAAGTCAGCCATGCAAAAAAGGATAGGTCTAAGAGAAAATCGACTTAGGTTTTAAGACTGATTTCACAACTGAGCCACTTGGTGACCTAGACAAAATCCTTAGGGACTTGGCCTTTTATTCTTTAGAATTTAGTAATTCTCTAAAAATTACTGATTCTATTTAAAACGTACAAATTAAGAGGTTACAGAAGCTGCTGTTCAAAATACCCCCTAACTTTGAGAGTTAAGTCTTTTATATAAAGGGACAATATGTAAAATTGACTTTTTAAAAAAATTCCTTGGAGAAAGGTGGACTTCATTAGGTTGACGTTAGGAAAAGGCTTGGAGTTACATTATCTCTTTGCGTTCTAGCATCTGACCTGCCTGTTCTACAGACCTGAGACCAATTTGAGATAATTTACTTGGTGTTCTGGCCTTGAAAAAACAGTCTTGGCTGGGCACTGTAGCTCTTGACTGTAATCCTAGCACTCTGGGAGGCTGAGGCAGGAGGATCACTTGAGCTCAGTAGTTCAGGACCAGCCTAAGCAAGAGCAAGACCCCTGTGTCTACCAAAATTAGAAAAAATTAGCCAGGCATGGTGGCACGCATCTGTAGTCCCAGCTACTTGGAGGCTGAGGCCTTGAGCCCAGGAGTTTGAAATTGCAGTGAGCTATGATGATGCCACTGCACTCTAGCCAGGGCAACAGAGTGAGAGACTCTGTCTCAAAAACAAACAAACAAACAACCCCCCTAAAAAAAAAAAACAGTCTCCCTATGCTATCCAAAGTCAAAGTTTCTCATCTATTAGTTTTTCAGGTTATATTCTTTAATCTATTGATTTGATCATTACATTAAAAATTAGATTATAGAATCAAAGCATTTGATGTCTTAAAAATTATGTACAATTCAGAAACAGGCATGAAAACTTAGGTATTAAATTTAGTGGAGTAAAGCACAGGAAAAAAGTTAAAAATGCAAAGTTTTACCACCTAGGATTCAAAAACTTATACATTGCATTAGTGACATTAAAAAACTCATGCATTTAGAAATAAATTGAAGCATAGGTGCATCGTTTCACAATAAAACCTCAGCACTATTTGACATTTTGGTCCGGATAATTCTTTGTGGTAGGGAGCTGTCTTGTGTGTTATGGGATATTTAGAGGCTCCCTGGCCTCTACCTACTAAATAGCATTAGCACCGTCCCTTTCAGTTGTGACAACAAAAATGTCTGCAGACATTGCCAGGTGTCCCCTTGGAGGGGGGGAAATCATCCCTGGTCAAAAATTCCTGCAGTAGATTGAGAAACATCGGAAAGCTAATCAATTAGAGCCAGCAATATGGGTTTGCAGTAAGGAAACCTCGGAAAACTAGATTAAGATCCAAAGTCAATGCTTGGTAAACATGTAGGAATTAAGAGTCAGCCCTTTTCTCTGCATCTGGAGTCACTCTTTTGGGAGCCCTTGGTTGGTGGAGAGACAGGGCTTCTATTCATTTCAGGTTTTTATTTTTCGGTGCTTCAAAGTGCCCTTTTAAGTTCTAATTGTAGCAACCTTCACTCCAAGCGGGGAGCCTCCTGGAGGCACTGAGGTTTAATGGCAGCTCAAGGCTCAACCCCTGATTATTTTGGTCAAGGAAACATGGAACTCAGTACTGCACACTTGAGAATGTTGCGCCTCCTTTCCCCTCATGCTTTTAGGGCGGGAATGTGACAAGCAGATCAGAAGGAATTTTTAGCATTGCGTTAAGTGCAAAGACCTTTTTAATATAGAAGAGCAATAATCTGTAGTCTAGATCAAGTTAAGTGTGGATATAGAACTGTAAATAATTTTTTGGTATTTTTGATTAATGGTGTTGGGTTAAACATGTTTCCTTTAAATATAATGTTATGTAGGCCTAAAAAAATAGATTCTAAATGTTTTCTGCACTCACAATATGCTATATAAAATATAATCCACATTACATGAAATTACTGTGTTTACTTATCCAAAATCAATCAGTTCTTTTTCCTACCACCCTGAAGTATTGTCTTTGTATTTTGGATATTTTTGAATCTTAGGATCTGTTCAGTTTTCCATTGTCTGTTCCTATTGCAAGCTTCTTATTCAGAATGTTGTTTTGGAGTATTTTCCATTAGTAAACACAGGGGCCTAGTGACCATAGGATCTTCTGTGTGATTTAGGTCATCCACGTCACCTTATTAGAATCTCAAAGAATGGCAAATAGCTAACAGCTCCAGCCTATCTCATTTGGCTCTCATGAAAACAGTTGTATGGAAATTGTAAAGTGCATAGCCCTATTTAGCAGTTGGAAGCCCATGAGAGACCTTTTTAGATTTCTGTAGGAGTGATGTTGAAGTCAAAATAAAAATGTAGTGATGAAGCTCTAAATTTAATGTTTTATTTGGGAAGATAGAATTGTAATTTGGGACATACAGACCAGGTGGTCTTCAGTATGTCTAAAGATCAAAGAGAAGGTTAGAGGTTTTATAAAAAGGAGAAATGTTATGTATTGCTTCTTGAGAAAGTTCATTGGCACTAGTAAGGGTTTGGGGGGCTGATAAGCTCTGATTGGTGGGTGTCAATGGTGGACAAAATTAGTCCTAGAATTACAGCAAGTTATTTGAGAAGCTATGGCTTAAACTGGTTCCAGGTTACAAGAAGCAGTTTCAGCAGTCAGTCTTGCAGAGAATTTACATTCTCAGAGAATGTTTTGTGCCCTGAGTGCTTTTCCCCTGGCTTCTTGACTCTGTTTTAGTTGGGTATGACAAGAATGACCCAATTCTTACCCTCAACTTTCACAGCAAAAAGATTTATTTTCCACAAGAGGAACAACATGGTGAGAATTCCTCCCCCCCCCACCCCGTTTCTGCAGGTGTATGTTTATGCTCTGGGCAGCTAGATTGGGGGATTTAGGTTTAAATAGTTTTATATTTAAGCGTTTTATGGAAAGGAGTTGGGAGGAGGAAGACATTGGTTCTCTTACTTTCTTTCTCCTCTGCATTTTGTTTGTAAAAGGGTCTGCTAAGTAATCCTTTTCTTTCTCTTTCCCTTTCTCCCTCTTTTTTCCTTTCTTTCTTTTTTTTGCCCTCTATCTCCCAACATATGGCAGTCCCTTCTGCCCCCTAGTCATTCTCTTGTTGTCTCCTGCTGAACTGGTTTATTTTCTTCCCTATCAATACAGTGAAAATTAAAGTTTAGCAATCCTGGGGCCCTGGCAGATAGTATAGTGTCCAAAAGGCTGGCTGGGCTCCTGGCACAGGTTCACTTTTAATACTCACCCAGATTAGTTGGTTGAATTGCCACCAGAGGAAAGAGAAAGCATTTGTAAAATCCTTATCAGGACATGTGAGATTACATGTTAAATGAGTTTAATGTGCTTGGAGGCCAGTGTCTAATGGAAACCTAGTAGTCATTAATTGTCATTAAAAACCTTTGTTAATTACCATTAACCACTATAGAACTTTGTTAATGAAAAAAGAGTAACACCTTTGTTAATTGCTATCAAGTACTTAAGAGGAAGCCAGGGGGTATTTCTCCTTTCATAGCTTTCTAGTATAAATTAATAATAAAATTTAGAATATTAGAGGCTGGACATGGTGGCTCACGCTTGTAATCCCAGCGCTTTGGGAGACTGAGGCAGGGGGATCCCTTGAGGCCAGGAGTTTGAGACCAGCCTGGGCAACATAGGGAAACCCTGTCTCTACAACAAATTATAAAATTAGCTGGGTGTGGTGGTACATGCCTTAGTCCCAGATACTAGGGAGGCTGAGGTGGGACAAATGCTTGAGTCCAGTAGTTTGAGGTTTCAATGAACTGTGATCATGCCACTGCACTTCAGCTTGGGCAACGGTGCAAGACTCTGTCTCTAAAGAAGAAAAAAAAAATTAGAGAATGATTGGACATAAATGTATATAGTGATCACATATCTGTTGTGAGGTAAGAATAGTTGGGGAGTTATCTGATTCTTTTCTATAAGTCTAATCATTAGATTGAAAGTGAGGCATTGATAATCTATATTCTTAGGTTGGATTACCCTGATAAATATGACCCAATCAAGTTTCTTTCAACTCTTTGGTTTTGAACAAGTGACTATGCCCTGTGAGCTGCAAACAAGGAGAACTGAATATTCCCAAACAGTCAATGTGGCATTAAAATAAAATCCAACAAATGCAAATGATGCATATTTGCCAATTGTGTAGTTACAGTCCTGCAAGGTAATTAGACATAAAAGATAGGCATTTAATCAATGATACAGTAGCATTATCCTTACCTCGTCAAACCAAGATGCTAGTTTTTCTTCTCTTGTTGTTTAAAAAATATCTATCGCTCATTGTAAGTGTTGTGGTTTTTGCCAAAACCCTGTAGTTTAATCCTAAGCCTGTGTGAGCTCCTTAACATTTATATATACATTTTGAAAGACTGAAGTCTTGGCTCAGATTTACCAACATCAAAGCTTCTTTTTAACTTAAGCTATTTTCAGCTCCTCATGCTTAAGTCACCCTATGATTCTGTCTCAGACCAAATATTTTCTCCTTTGTCTATACTTTTGTCCATCAACACAGGGCCTGCCTGAGGGTTTCTTCGTTGGTGGGACCATCTAGCTTTCTCGAGAAGGGGGTACTTGGAGTGGAAATCCTATTGTCCAGGGCAGTGGGTGATCAGTGTCAGGAATGACAGTATCACACTGCTTTCTGGGTTTAGGGTTCAGAAAAACCTACACCAGAGGGTGGTCTTGAGGGAAAGGGTAAGAAGAGATGGAATGGGGGAATGGGTCTGTTTCCTATAACGAGAGGGTCTTAGGGCAGAAGAATGGACAAGAGCAAGGTTGCAGGCTGGAAGAGCTTCATCCTGATTCATCACTGGGAACAGGAGGTCGTATAACGTCCTCCCGAAACATTCACTTTTTTCTCCAGGCCCGATTAAAGCAAAGCAAATTTACTTTCTTGCTATAAAGCCCAGCCTTAAAGGTGTGTAGCCATACCCACAAAATCTTTGGCTCTCTAGAGGACACTTCCTTTAGTGGGGAGAAAGTTCTTTTGTGCCATAAAACCACCGACCCGAGAGAAGCCCGGTTACGATGTAGGGTTATAGGACCGATGGTCAACATAGTATATGGCTAAAGTCGGGGCCTCTCTGTTTTGATGGGGAGGAAGGTGAAAGGGCAGTCCTTGCACTTCACATTTTATGGGTCAGCAAAACTTCAAAACAGTTTTGAAGACCAAAGGGGCTTAATAGGTTGCCTGGTCAGGGGTGGCAGTGAGAGGCAGAAAACCTTTCATCAGTATCATTTCAAGAAACAAAGGACTTTTAAACACTAAAACAGAAGGACAAATTCTCAGAAAAAAAAGCACAGTCCTTTAAATGGAATATAATGAGCTTTATAAAAAGACTTCCTATACCATCGTAATCTTTCTTTGCCAAGGTCAGGTGCTCGGTGGGTCCCATTGGATTGGAGGGCCCTGGGTTTCTGAGCAGTGGGGGAGGATCACAGGAAGAAGAGCTGGGGGCGAGGAAAACAAACTCGGTAACATTTGGCCTGAGTGCAAGTTAATTACCATGTCTTGCCCTGAGGGTGGGCCAAAGTGGAAATGCTGATTATAAAAGCAGTTTTCCAAATTTTTGGACTTGTTATATAACATACGTTTGTATTCTGTATTTGCCAGCTAGCTGCCAGTTTTTCAGTAATGGTTAGATTGATCTTACACACTCTTTCTTAGGGTTTATTATCATTTTGCTGTTTTCATAATTTTTCGTAAGAGAAGGTCTATCATCAGTAACTTGTGTCAGGAAAGACTTCTTCCCTTCTAGGTATGTACCCAGCTCTAATTTGTGTAACCAAGGGGTGTTATCATCAACAACTCCTGCCCTTTTGCCTTTGGATTGTATCATGATGGGCTTTTTTTTTTTTAAATTAGTAAAGCGTTTGCATTTCCTGACAGTGTGCCACTAGACAAGGTTTAAGTGTCTCAGAGAATAGTAATCAGGGGCAAATCAGCTGGTGTCTGAATGTGGCTCTTGGCAATCTCCTAGAGGCTAATCGAAAGTTTGTTGTGCTCATTTTATTTATGGGTTTCCAGGTGATTGCCAAACTCCCGATCGGGACCCCAGATTACATGGCTCCTGAAGTGTTGACTGTGATGAATGGAGACGCGAAGGGCACCTACAGTCTGCACTGTGACTGGTGGTCGGTGGGCGTGATCGCCTACGAGATGATTTACGGGCGATCCCCCTTCACGGAGGGAACTTCAGCCAGAACCTTCAGTAACATCATGAATTTCCAGGTGAGAGTCGTTAGTAGATTTTCTAGTAATGTTGAGACATGTCATTTAAAAATTGTGTGAACGAATGTTTATAGGTAAATGAGCAGTACTGGAAAAATAGTAACAGCAAAGTAAGTAACTTGCACAAAGTAACACAGGCAGTCTGGTTCTGAAGTCCATGGTCTTGATTTCTTAGTAGTATCGAATATGGTAGTAAAATTGAATGAGGATATGAATTAGAAATATAGTTTTCTACATATATTTTCTATAGACATGGTAAAATTTAAACTATTTTCTAATAATTGTACTTTTTACCATAGTAAGCCCTTTTCTTTTTTTTTTTTTTTTTTTTGAGATAGTCATTCTGTTGCCCTGGCTTAGAAGTACAGTAGCATCATGATAGCTCACTGCAACCTCAAGCTCCTAGGCTTAAGAGATGCTCCTGCCTCAGCTTCCTGAGTAGCTGGCACATGCCTGGCTAATTTTTCTATTTTTTGTAAGAGATAGGTCTTACTATGTTGCTCAGGCTGGTCTCCAACTCTTGGCCTCAAGGGATCCTCCTGCCTCAGTCTCCCAAAGTGCTGGGATTACAGGCATGAGCCATTGTGCTTGGCCAAGCCCATTTCTTAAGGATTTGATGAATATATGTATTTTTTAGTTTCAACCAAAAGGAAAAAGAGAACTTATTTCCTAGGTCTTTTGTATCTCACCCAATTTTCATCTTTCTGGAATGCTTAATATGTATATTTTTTATGTACAGATATTAGTTGTTATTCTTGAGTCTCCTCTTGAGTTAAAGTTTCCCCTTAGATGGCTCTTGGGGCTCATTTATTTCCTTCCTTTTATAATCAGTGCATTATGCCAAGGACTGTTAGGTAGCAGGTTTACAGTGATGAGCAAGAAGGAGAAGGCCCTCTCTGCCTTCTCTTTTCATCATCGCACAGAAATCACAGTACATTGTGTATGTGCAAAAGCAGAGTACAGAGGGAGTGTGCAGGAGGGAGTGATGGGGAGAAAAGGTAGCCAGGGAAGGCAGAGAGAACAGCGTGATTTGTTCAGGGAGTTTTAAATAGCTCATCATTGTTGGGCAGCAAAGACAGAGATGGGGAACGTAGTGAGATGAGACAGAAGAGGGGAGCAGGGGTCAAGCCATGAAGGATATTGAACCCCTACAAAGGAACTGGGCCTATTAATGGGAGCAGGCCACTTATTTTGGGAACAGGCCGTTGGTCCAAAGTGAAGAGGGCATTAAACTTCCTTCTTTAAAAAAACAACAAAAAAAAGAAACTTGCATATATGAAAAACACTTTTTTCACTTTGTGACTTGAGAAACAGAATCACACTGCTCAGGAAATAATTGTTTTATTTTTTGAAACAGCGGTTTTTGAAGTTTCCAGATGACCCCAAAGTTAGCAGTGAATTCCTTGATCTGATTCAAAGTTTGTTGTGCGGCCAGAAAGAGAGACTGAAGTTCGAAGGTCTTTGCTGCCATCCTTTCTTCTCTAAAATTGACTGGAATAACATCCGTAACTGTAAGTAGAGCCACATCCCTTCAGTCGGAATGTTTGGATCACAGAACACTTACGAGTGATGTGAAATGATTCTGGCCCACAGAAGCTGCTATAAATTACATAAAGAAAGGCTGTAATTATCTACAAGAGTAGAAAAAGTTTATGTGGCCTTTAGAATGTTATCCCTTAGTAAATCGAGGCACAAATTGATGGAGTTCAAAGGTTGTTGCTTGGTTTGTCAAGGTTTCTTCTCGGAGCAAAAGTGGACCTAGACATTTCGTTTACAAATAAGGAAAAAGAGTCAGAGGTTAGGCAGCGTGCCCAGGTTGCTCTGCTAATGGCTAAGCCTGCCCTAAAACTGCAGACACCTCATTGTGTTCATTCGTTTCCCTCTACAATATTTGTCTTTGCTGACAAGCACGTGGAATCTGTAATGTATACACACAGTGGATTCATTCATACATCTACTTTGTAATCCATTAATGAAACTGAATTAATTCATTAGGAGCAAAGACCTGACTCATTATTAACAAAACCAAACTGCTTGATTTTTTTTTCTTTTTCTTTCTTTTTTTTTTTTTTAGCAAATTGGTGATTTCTTAAACCTTATAAATTCTTCTTGGATGTGTTGTTGATTAAATGTGATCTAATGACCTGACCCAGTGATTGGCATGGATTAGAGACAGCAGGAAAGCAGTTGGCCTGTTTGAGTTTGTGTTTTATTTTTGGTGATGGAGGGAGGTTGGGAAATGGAACCGATTTCTAGGTGTCAAAACCAGGTTTCTAATTAGAGCCATTGGAGTTGTCATTATAACCTCTTGTACCTTCCGCTGGGTTTTGAGTGTGGGTAAGATCCAGTTGAAAGCCATTTTGATGGTTTCTCTAACCTCCTGCTGGAATATTTAAGTAGGTAGGCCTCATTTCCATAAATCTTTCTTGGCAAACATTTTTCTTCTGGTAGCCACATTGTTTTATTTTTCTAGTATTTAGACATCACCTCCCAAATCTTCAAGGTTCAAACCTCCTAATCAGTAATATATTTTCAGGGCATTCTACTTTTTATGCTTTTGGAAATTTGATAGAATTTTTTAAAGATGCTATTCAAATACTTAATCTTTTCTTGTCTTGCCTTTTAATTTCTATAATTTACTGGAATAAGCAGTTAATTTTTTTGTGCATGAGCTTGCTGATTATGCATAAGAACACGTCTCCACCTAAGTAAGTCAGTGAATGGTGGTTACCGGAGTAACTTTACATTGGTTCCCCCTTTTGGGGATACTTTCCAGGACCCACAAGGGTCTTGGAAAGGGACCTGATTTGTTATTAACAAAACCGAACTGCTTGATTTTTTTTTTTTTTTTTTTTAGCAAATCGTTGATTTCTTAAACCTTTTAAATTCTTGGATGTGCTGTTGATTAAATGCGATCTAATTATCTGACCCAGTGATTGGCATGGATTAGAGACAGCAGGAAAGCTGTTCCTCAGGGTCTTGGAAAGCACCTCAGTGGTCTCTTTCTCTCAAAATATCTATTGCACTCTACCGCTGGTAACTGAAAATGCAGGAAGCAAAACCTCAGATAATGGGGGACTATACTAAGTCTTCACTTAATGTAGTTGATAAGTTCTTAGAAACTGTAACTTTCTGGGAAACGCTGTGCAACAAAACCAATTTTCCTATAGGCTAATTGATATAAACAAGGGTGAAGTTCCCGTGGCATATTTTGGGCCACAAAAGCATCACTAAACTTCTACACAAACACTTCTAATATTAAACATTGAAATAAATGTGAGCTACATGTACATTTAAGACAGATTAATAAAAACAAGTAAGATAATCATTTATCCACTTATTCCAGTTCAGGGGTGCAAGTGGCTAGAGTCTGTCCCAGGAGCTGGGGGCACAAGGTGGGAACCCACCCTGGACAGGATGCCATCCCATCACAGGGTGCATGCATGTGTACGCACACACGCGTGCACACGTGCGTGCGCGCACACACACACACTCACACACTGGAGCAATTTAGATACGCCAACGAACTTCACATGTACTTCTTTGGGATGTGGGAGGAAAGCAGAGTGCCTAGAGAAAACCCACGCAGACGTGGGGAGAGCGTGCAGACTCCTCCCAGACAAGGGCCTCTGCTGGGAATTGACTTTTTCTCATCAGTGTTGCAAGGAAATAATGTTGAATAAAGCTACATTATTCAAAGACTTGCTGCACTGTGTTTTGGTCACCTTGATGTTGTTTTTGGTATTATGTCAGAATTCCCAGATTTTGTTCTAGTCTTTTCCTTTCAGGATATTTACAGGTTTTAGTCCTATTGGGTCTACACGCACAGCTATTATTCCGTAAATGAGGTAGTGCCTGTGTAGAATGAGCTTCACGTTGACTGTCATAATGGCCATCTTTTGAAAGCCATCCTTGTCTTTGGGATAAGAGAATATGGTGATGGGTCACTATAGTCATATTCACGCATATTGCCTTCATACAGTTGTCCCTCAGTGTCCATGGGGGATTGTCCCCTCCCCCAGACACCAAAAAATCCAAGGATGTTCAAGACCCTTATATAAAATGCTGTAGTATTTACTCATAACCTACACAAATCCTCCTATATGCTTTAAATCATCTCTAGGCCAGGCACAGTGACTCACACCTATGATCCTAGTACTTTGGGAGGCTGAGGAGGGAGGATTGCTTGAGACCAGGAGTTCCAGACCAGCCTGAACAAGAGCAAGATCCCCAACTCTAGAAAAAATTTAAAAATTCGCTGGGCATGGTGGTGTGCACCAATAGTCCCAGATACTCAGGAGGCTGAGGCAGGATTGTTTGAGCCCAGGAGTTCAGGGCTGCAGTGACCTAAAAACTTAATGTTTTTTATTTGACTCACAACTCCCAGTATAGGGGCTCTGAAGACTCACAAAATATATTTGCTTTAAAAAAATTCTTTTAATTTTAATTAACCTTTTATTCTGGAATATTAGTATTACGTCATTAAATACGAAATGTCCGATTTTGAAATAAAAATGTAGTTTCTTATATCTCAAATAAGACGCAGTATAATTAATCAAAGCATGTGCCTAAACCATCAACACAGTTTTGCCATCTTAACAGTAGCTTGTTTATGCCAGCAGTAAAGAAGCCTGAAGAGCGAGTGGCTATAAAATCTCAAAAGGTGTGGCTGGGCGCGGTGGCTCAAGCCTGTAATCCTAGCTCTCTGGGAGGCCGAGGTGGGCGGATCGTTTGAGCTCAGGAGTTCAAGACCAGCCTGAGCAAGAGCGAGACCCCATCTCTACTATAAATAGAAAGAAATTAATTGGCCAGCTAATATATATAGACAAAATTAGCCGGGCATGGTGGCACATGCCTGTAGTCCCAGCTACTTGGGAGGCTGAGGCAGCAGGATTGCTTGAGCCCAGGAGTTTGAGGTTGCTGTGAGCTAGGCTGACACCATGGCACTCACTCTAGCCTGGGCAATAAAGTGAGACTCAGTCTCAAAAAA
>VSMD01125918.1:0-20441 GCA_008750895.1 Mirza zaza | reverse complement strand
GTGCCAGAAATGTCCAAGTTTCACAGGGACAACGCAGGGAGCTCCAGAGCCAGCCATGCCCACCGAGGGGAGAGGACTCGCTCCGCCGGTCTCCGCGAGAGCCGGCTGCATGCGTTGCATGACAGAAAACACTGCCACACACCGTCAGAGGAAAAAGGATTGGAGCAAATGGAAGTGGCATTTCCCCCTGGAGGTAAATGCTGGCTGGGAGGGTGACTGTCCCCCTCCTCCCGCCTCCCAGGAGAGGGAATATCAGGTTTGGTTGTGCCTGTGTCCCCAGCCATCCTCGCCTGCCCCCTGCAAGTGGCCATGGAACCCGGGTCAGCAGCAGCGTGGGCGTCATGCTGGTTGCGGGTAGGGTGCGTTTCCGAGACAGTCACCGGGCTCTGGACAGCCCGTCCCTGCCCTGCGGCCCACACGTTTGGAGGCATGGGCACAGGAGGGAGCTGAGGAGAGCGAGCCAACATCTCCAAACAGCTAAGGAGGGTCCCTGGCCCTCAGGGAGCAAGAACTGAGACCACCGAGGAGCCACGCTGGGCCGGCCGCACAGCGAGGCGGGCTGCCACACGTGTGCTCAGAAAGACAGACGCATTCCCACGCGGTGATGACAAAACAAAAGCCCTCAGAGACTGTGTCTCCACGTTTGTCTTCCCCAGGCAATGGACTAACGATGGCAAGGGGAACGCTCTCTGGTGGCATGGCCTCCTTCTTCCTGGGCGAGGGCACAGCTTCAGTCACAATCACTCTGCCCGCAAGCTCCCTTTCCCTGTCACCCCTGTCCTGGGACAGCTCTAGAGGCGTCGTCCAAGGCCCAGACCCAGCTCATCAGTACATGGCCACTCGGCCACGGAGTCTGCGCGCCTCGTCACCGCACCCCAGACAGCACACCAGCCTGGGTCCCCTGTGAGCAGTCTGACATCTCACAAACAGAAAAGGGACAGGTCTAATTTGCGATGTGTCACTGACCCCGCGCCCAGGCTGGGAGGGAGGGTGCTGGGCCGTGCCACGCTGCCAGCCGGACGGCAGGCCCTGCTCAGCGTGCTCACAGCCCGGCATGGTGCTCGGAGCAGAGTTCTCTCTGAGCTGCCTGTGCGTCAGAGCCGGGTCTGAGGTCTGGAGAGCAGCGCGGGCTGAGGACGCCGCTCAGCCCCGGATTTGCTGCTGCACTAGGGAGTGGCTGGAGGGGACCCTGCCCCACCGGGCCGCGGTCTGAAGCCCCGCCCTGGGCCACACTGACGCCCCGGGTGGAGCTGTCTGGCTTGCAGGCTCTACCGGCTTGTTTGCCATTTGCTTGTCTGCAGAAACTGTCCAGGCTCTGCTGGCCTGCTCGCCCGCGTGCCGCAGAGCAGTGGGTGGGTTCTACAGGCCTCGCCCTCCTCATGCCAGGCCTGTGACTTCGCTACGCCGGACCCTCGGCACCGTGGCTGCCTCCCAGGTCGGGCTGTACGCCTTCAGTTTGTTCTAGGAAAATGTCCCCACAGCCAACCTGGGCCTGCCGGGGAAGCCCAGGAGTCCGGGGCCTGTCACTGAGCTCAGGTTGGCCGCCGCTCCGATTCCAGGCGGCAGGCCCACGTGCCTTCTTTGTGTCTAGCGGGACACTCCGCAGGCCTGCGTGAGGAAGGGGTCACCGGCTGGGACAGACCATTTCACCTTCTAGTTCCCCGGGTGAGGGGGGCAGGCAGCACAAAGCCCCTGGGCTCTGACATGTCCCTTGTCCAGCACATTCGAGCCGCACGGCGGCCTCAGCGTAGACTGGGACTGAGACCTGACTCAAAGAGCTCCCACAGAGCTGTCGGCTCTGGGCTGCTGGCTTCTGCCCACTTGGCCCCTCTCGTTGCCAAGGGAGGGCTCCGGCCGCCTGCTGCAGAGCCTGGCCTGGGAGCCACGCAGACTGTGGCCTCCACAGGCTAAATCGGCTCCCACCTGCTCCAGCACCAAAGCCACAGTCAGTGTCACACCTTATAAATAGCACACACCTAATCCAAGTGCTAAATTAAATTAGACTTATAATAGTCACATAGCCAACACCTGGTTCACTGCTGATGGTGACTGACAGCACCCACATGATTCCATGCTCATTTTCTGTGGCAAGTTCCTGTCTTCCCAAAGCTCTCGCACTTGAACTGAACCCAAAGCTGCTTTTCTGTGGTGCTTAGTATCTGTGAGCAGGCAGGTCTTGGTGGGGAAGTTGGATGAATTCAGCAATGGCCCCACCTGATGTGCGCTCAGGAAAGCTCTCCCCACTGGGCAGCTGCAGCAACAGGAGTGCTAGCTCTAGTTCCTCTTGGTCCCCACTCTCAGTCCAGATTCATTTGTCCCTTCTCTTGGGGTTCACAGTGGGGACCTGCTGTAATTCCTGGCCCTATCCACTACAACCAGAAGTCCCAATGCTCAGATCTGGATTTCGCTCAACCTGCCCCTGCTTCAGGCTACAGCTGAAAATATCCTTCTCACTCTGCTGGGGCTGCAGCACCAGGCCTCTCCGCCATGGCTGGATAGTGGGGTCTGAGTATGTGGCATATGTTTGGGTTTTCAACAGATGCTGTATTCCCTGCTGGGGAGACAAGGGGAAGAGCCCTGGTTCCTGCTTTTGAGGCATCAGGCCTTCAACAGAAGAGGCAGAGGTGGTCCTTTTTCATTTGTCAGTTTATTGATGCATCCATTTACTCAAGATTTATCAAGGACTTTTAATGTGCCAGAGACTATACAAAGACACTACAAATCCAAAACTGAACAAAGCCTCTTCCCTACCCTGCTGGAACTTGCAGCCCATGGGCAATATTAGAAAAACCAATGCGTACAGCATAGCATCCTATATATCATAGCTGAAATGTGCACAGTATACAGTAGGAGACCCAAGGAGGGTCATCTGGAGCAGAAAGCTCCACTCCAGTTTTCTGGAAGTGATGCTGCAGCTGAGTTGTCAAGAGCAGTGTGGTAGATTAAAGATGGTCCCAGAGTCTTTGCTATTCCCACTGAGAGATTAACTCTTCTGCCCCTGAATCTGGGATGGGCCTAATAACTTGCTTTAATGATAATGATAGAATGCAGCAGAGCTATTATTCTGGAACTACCAAGGTTGAGTAAGAAGAAGTCTTGCACCATCTACTTCCTGGCTCTTGGAACCAGCACTATCCTGGAGAGGTGATTTGTAGGCAGTCTCAGCTGGGCTTGGCCTTCTAGTCATCCCACTAGGGCAACATACCTGTGAATGAAGTTATCTTGGATCCTCCAGACCAGCCCATCTGCTGTCTGAATACCAGCAAGTGACATCTGCTTATATCATAATGAGTGGAAGAATCACCCAGTTGAGCCCTGCCCAAGTTTCTGACCTGTGAAATATAACAAACAAGTACTACCATGTTTCCCCGAAAATAAGACCTACCCATAAAATACGCCCTAGCAGGATTTCTAAGCATTTGCGCAATATAAGCCCTACCCCGAAAATAAGACCTAGTGATGGGCGTGGCTACGCAGCGTATCTGCACAACCCGTGCATTTTGTCACAGAGCGGTAAAGAAGACGAGCAGCCCTTCCCATCTGCCCCATCGCAACAGCTATTGTCCCAGAGGTGACCGGAAAGGTGCGGGCAGCCCCACCACCAAGGTCGGCTCCCCCGTCAGGTCCCGGCCATGCTATGCGTGTGCAAGCTGAGGCTTTGAGGGGAAAATAACACATCCCCTGAAAATAAGCCCTAGGGTGTCTTCTTGAGGAAAAATAAATATAAAACTCTGTTTTATTTTCGGGGAAACATGGTAGATAGTGAGTCCTGTGCAATGGTGGGCAAGCGTATCCCCGAGATCATGTTCATGCTAATGGGGTAAGGGAGGGCATGGGGGTTTTTCATAGGTCATAGGATATAGCGTAGCCTGCTGCTGGGCTCTGAAATCATTTATTCCTCTAAGAAGTTTCTCTTTAGCAGGATAAATCACCCCCCCACACACACACACACTTCCTACACCACCATTCCATACTCCACAATTAGAAATTCTTGCATGCATGTATTCATTCTTTGATTTGTTTGAAAGATAATTTGATGTATATTCATTACACTAGCAATACTTAATTCACCCCATATCAGGCCCTAAGTTCAACACTTAACATGAGTTACCTTATTTATTTCTCATGACATCCCATGAGGCAGTTAATACAGCCAGTTCTGCTGTAATATGCATTTTAAAAATGAGAATTTGTTCAACATAACTGATACATTAGGGGCCAATTATGGCATAATGCAAATGTTACATTTGATTATGCACACACACACACAAAACTAGGCAAATGCAAATGACTGTACCCAGCTAAACTGAGGTGCATAGGAAAATACAAAATGTGCAGAGCAACCCCTTACACACCTAACAGCTACCTCAGTCGGCATGTGCCGGAAGCCACACCCATCCACATCTGGTGTTACCTCTTTCCATCCAATTTCAGATAATCTTCCTTCTACCACATCGCAGTAACTCACAAGCTGCAACACACACCATGCCCCTGTGCACAAGCAAACTTAGCATCGTATTCAAGGTGAAGCCCCATACTTGTTTGCAGCAATTATGCATTTATCCATTTCACATACGTAGAACAGCGCGCTATGGACTGAAAGTTTGTGCCACCCCCCAAATTCACAAGTTGAAACCCTAATCCCAGATGTGATAACATTCGGAAATGGAGGTTGGGGATGATAGGCGATAGGAGAAGAGACACAAGAGAGCTTACCTCCTGCCTCTGCTCTCTGCTGTGCGAGGGCACAGCAAGGAGACGGCCACCTGTAAACCAGGAATCAAGTGGGCTGGCACCTTGATCTCGGACTTCTCAGCTTCCAGAACTGTGAGAAATAAATGTCTGTTGTTTAAGCCACCCAGTCTATGGTATTTTGTTATAGCAGCTCAAATTGCCTAAGACACAGTGCTACCATTTTTATTAGGTGCTTATCTTATTTTATGTGTCACTGACCAAGTTTTGGGGTGTTATACTCTGTCACGTGTCACATTGTAGCAAAATTAACTATATCATTGTCTTCATTTTATAGATGAGGCATCTGAGATCTAGAAAAGGCTGGCCTAAGCTGGTAAGTATGGAATCCAAAACTCAAATTCCTGGTAGGGAAATGAGAGTCAAATCGGCCCAGCCCTGCTGCCCTCTCCCCGCCTCAGGTTCTGACCTGCCGGGCGGCATGGCTTCTGGCTGTGCGGGGAGAAACACAAGGTGGAGGAGAAAGGGGGCTCTGAGCTGAGGGAATACTGATGCTTAGGCTCCTGAGCACTGAAGCTCTAGGCTTCCCTCGAGTAGTGTGGGCTCCCTTTCTTCCCAGGCCCGCCTGGGTGCCCTGGCCCGCCGGCCACCTGGAAGAGCACTCCTCTCTGAGCCTTTGCCCTCTTCCCACGCGCTCTAAGGCAAGGCCAGCTCCTCAGCGTGTGGCACGGGGCCTGGCACCTAACGGGGCCTCGTAAATGTTTCTGGAGCCAGACGAGCCAGAACAGGAGGCTCGGCTACGGCGAGCACGCAGGAGCCATGCTCCCGGGCCGGTGTGGAGAAAGGCCCAGAAGGGCTGGTGGAGCAGAGCCAACTGCTGCCCGGGGCTCCTGGGCACAACCAGAGCCCCTCCCCAATATCCTATTAGAGACCAGGAAGACAGTGCCCTAGGCCTGGACAGGCCAACTCCGAAGACCCCCAAAGGACAAAGCGGACCTGTCACCTTTGGGGGGGCCCCCAGGTCAACCCATAAAGTCCTATTTAACCCTGATGCGGCTGAGCCAGACCACAGCAGAGCTCCGAGTGCTGAAGAGGTCGAGGCGATGCGGGGGGGAGGGGAAGGCAGAAAGGAGTTGTTTCTTCCTAAGCACAAGTCAGGACAAACAAACAACAGGGAGTGAACTGAATGTGCCTCTCTCTCTCCTCTGGAACCTCCTCCCATTTGCTGCTCCCTCTTTCCGCAACCATCACTCCCCCAGCCTCCTGCCTGCCCTGGCCCGGCTAGGTGCTCCTGCCCCGGGAGCACTGGCTGGAGCTGTCCCCAGCATCCCTGCCCCGTGAGTATTCCCGTCTTCTCAGTGGGGCTCATCTGAGCACGGCATCAGAGTGAGTGTAGCACACACGTGGCCCCAGGGAGGAGCATAGCAAGGAGGTTAGTAGCAGAAACTCTGAGCCCAACAGATCTGGGCTCAGGACCAGCTACAGTGTCTGAGGCCTCAGACTAGGAATTAACCGCCAGCCTCAGTTTCCTCATCTGGTGATGATATACTTACTTCACAGGGGTGAGGTGAAGAGTGAGATACCTGTGTGGATCTAAATGCTTTCCCGAGGGGCCACCCTGAGAGCACAAAGACTGTTGTCCTTAGGTGGTGAAGAACCCACACGCAGCTCTGCAGGCGTCCTAAGACCTTGAGTGACCCAAGCCTCTTAAATCCATCAGTTCTGAAAAAATTCTCAGCATCTATTTCTTGAAATAGTACTTCTTCTCTATTTTCTCTGTCTATCTAGGACTCCAATTTCATGGATTTCAGACACTTTTCCTGTTTCCCATGTCTGTTAGGCTTCTTTCCCCACTGCCTTCTGTGCTGGGTATTTCTTGCGTATCTCTCTCCGAGTCCCTGTGCCTGCCTCTGCTGAGTAGCACTGTGATCTGAACCCATCCACTGAGCTCTTAGCTTCTGTTATCATAGTTCTAGTTCAAGGGGTTCCATTTGATTCTTTCTTATAGATTCTGGTTCTCTGGTGAAATTCTCCATCTTTTCCATTATTTTCTTGAACTGTTGATCATAGTATTTTAAAATTCCATATCCTTTAATATCTTGATCACCTTAGTCTGTTTCTATTTTCTGTTTTTATCTCTTTCTATTCCTTCCTCCCCCTCCCCTTTATTGCTGCCCACTGACGTGTCTGGTCATTTTTAAATTGAGTGTTGGACATTGTGAAGGAAAAATCATAGAGCTTTCAGATGATGCTGTCTTCCTCTGGAGAGGGTTTGATTTTCTTCTGTCAGGCTGGTAGAGTGTTTGCCGACCACCTTGATCTATCAGAAGCTGGTTACTTATTTTAGGATTTGTTCTTACTCCTAGGGGTGGCTTTTCCAAGGTCTCAAATGAAAGCTTGGGTGTTTACCAGACCCTTTCCTTCTTGGCACACCCTAAACTCCAATTTTCATCTGCCTAGGACCCTAAGACTGCTGAAAATAATGGCTAGTTTTTAGCGTGGCTGATTTCTGCTTAGTTTCTGGGACGGTCAATCTTTACGTTTGTGCCAAGGGATTCCTAGAGAGCTGATGAAACACAGTTTCTGGGTGTGTCTGTGGGGGTGTTTCCAGAGGAGATTAGCATGTGAATTGGTAGGCCGAGTGAAGATCTGCCCTCCCAACACCCCGTGCAGCAGCACCCATCTGTCTAGGCCTGGACTAGAACAAAAGGCGGAGGAAGGACTGATTCAGTCTCTCGGTGCTGGGACATCCTCTGCTGCCCTCAGGCATCAGTGCTCCGGCTCTCAGGCCTTTGCACCTGGACCAGGACTTAGCCATTATCCCAGCACCCTAATACCTCCAGTTCTCAGGCCTTCAGGTTCAGATTGAATCATACTACCAGCTTTTCTGGGTCTCCAGCTAGCAAACAGCAAACTGTGGGACTTCTTAGCCTCTCATAATCTCATGAGCCAATTCTCATAATAATCCATCTCTCTCTCTCCATATATGTATATATATGTGTGTGTGTGTGTGTGTGTGTATTAATAGATATAGATAGATCCAATCAACTGACTGTATAATGTCTGCCCACATCAGTGAGGGCCATCTTATTTACTTGGTCTACTGATTCAAATAAGACACACACACACACACACACCATATATATATATATATATATATATATATATATATATATTTATACACACACATATCTCCTATTTCCCCGGAGAACTCTGATTAATACAGTTTCTCAGTCTCTCGGTGTGATGTATATTTGACGCATCTCCTGATCCCCCTTCAGGAATGAAGATGCCCAGCTGCTGGGCTGTCAGCTGCCTTCTTTGGGCTTTGCCTCTGCTGGGGGAAACTGCTTCCTTCCAGGTTCATCTCCTTCTGGGGCAGCCGGCACCCAGTGGTTTCTCGGCTTGGAGGCATACAAACCTGCTGCTGGGCAGCAACTCGGGACACTCTGAAGGGTTGCTCTAGCTCTGGAACTTCTTGGGGGGTTAGCAAAGGCTGAGCCTGAAACAAATCCTGTTTTCTTCCCCTCCATTACACAGAGGGTGATCCTAAAAGCACTTCCTAATAAATATTGTGCTCATTCATCTCCGTCTCAAGGAGCACAACCTGTGACATTAGGCCTGTATATGCACAACTTAGGAGTGAGCAATGCCTTGAGGGGAAAAGGTGCACCAAATATCAGGCAAATCTCAATGCATTCCTGTGTCTTTGGGTCTTGGCCTCTTTGGGGCTCTGGCTGCCTTGGTTGTTGTCCAAAGCCTTCCAACAGTTAGCCTTTGTCTTTTATCCAGCTTTTATAGTTGTTCTCAGTGGGGGCTTAATCTGATATCATCTGTTCCATCATAGCTGGAAACAGACCATGCTGACTGTTTTAATTCTCAGAAGCCAGAAGGAGCAATGATGGAAACTGTTGCTAGGAACCGAATTATGTTCAACAGAGAACTGTTGACTTGAGATGCAAAAATGACAAGAACCTGAGGAGAAAGCCACCTTGTCGTCTTGGACTCTGCAACACCTGGTAAGGGGAGTATGGAGCTCAGCCTTGTCCATATATGCCTTGGACTCTAGAAACGCAGATTTCAAACCTCCAAAGGAAAACAGAGAGAACTCCATGGCCCAATAAGTAAAAGGGGAGAAATATAAAAAGTCATCTGAGAGTAAAAGTGAAATTTTGACACTATCATGGCAAAATATGCCAAAGGCAGAAAGAGAAGCAAACATGAAAAGCAGATAGACTGATATGCTTTTGGGAACATGGAGTATAAATAATAAATGAGTAATGATTATACATGGACAAGTTTGTGTGTTGGTCAACAGCAACAAGAACAGAGGACATGAGGAAAATGCTGATGGGCTGAGTGAATCCAACACATGAGATTTAATAAGGACCATGTATTTACTCAGGTCCAAAGAACCCAACTTTATAAGGGCAGGGTGATAAAACTCAGGTTTAGTAAGTGTTGGTGTGAAAAGCAAAGAAACAAATGAACAAAATGCCCCAAGCACTTTAGTTTACTTTAAATGCAGTATAGACTCAATGGTATGAACTTGCCATTTAAGAAAAGATTTTTGATCACATTAATAGAAGTAAAATGTCTCACGTGAGGAAGTTCTGTAATAACTCTGTGCTGGCAGGCTGACCTTAGATCCTGCCGTGTCCAAAATTCTTGTTGAAACCTAATGCTTGTTGTGGTGGTATTAAGAGGTGGCACCTTTGGGGGAGTGATTAAGTCAGGAGGGCTCCACCCTCATCAGTGGGATTAGTGCTCCTGGTTGAAGGTAGCTGGCTTGTCCCTTCCACCACGTTAGGAACCATCTGTGAAGCAGACAGACCCTTCACCAGATATCAGATTGCCTGGTGCCTTGATCTTGGACTTCCCAGGCCCCAGAACCATAAGAAATAAATTTCTGTTGTTTATAAATCACCCAGTCTAAGGTATTTTGTAATAGCAGCCCAAATGAACTAAGATAGACCCTAATCACCACTGTTGGAAGGAGACATTAACCAACCAGGGTGTGCTCAGAGCAGGGCAATCAGGCTGATAAAAGGCATGGATCATGCGAGAGACTTGAGAACAAATGGAATGAGAAGAAGGAGGCACTCTGCAGGAGTTGTCTTCAAGTGCGCATTTGGCTATCAGGTTGAAGCTTTTGCTTTTTTCCTCTCTTGTCGTAAGGGAGTCTGCTGCGGGGAGACAGATTTAGATTCAAATATATGAAGGAATTTTAAAGGATCAGAGCTGTTGGAAAATGGGATGGCCTTCTGCTTAAAGCTGGTGATGTTACTCTCCCTGCTGTGTGTTCAGGAGGGGAAGGGTGGTTGAAGGGTGGAGGAGGCATGGGAGTGTGTGGGTTATCCCACAATGTTTAAAAAATTCGGGAGATTTTATATAAAATAGATTTCTGGCTTCCTTTGCAAAAAATGGAAGATATACCTCTTTTCTGCCAATCTACCAATCACCCAGAGCTAGTCTGCTTGTCCTCTTTACAGCAGGCTATGTTTCCAGCTCCCCAAAGTCTTTCCCACTCATCCAATGCATGCTTTGGCCAGACCAGCTGCACTCATGCACACCACCTGCCTGGTGCTGGAGGCGGCATTTGTAAAGGACACTTGCATCAGACCAGGGCAGGGCCATCCCATGGCCTTAATGCCCTCCCTCTCTCATGGGAACCGCACACCCAGAGCCTCTGCTTCCAACCTCAGTCTGAGCAGTTTGGGTTGACACCTGATCACAGGACATGCGCACACTGACAGTGACACATCACAGGGTCTTGGCATCAAACGTGAGCTGAACCAGTCAAATTTTCTCGCTGAGCTTTTAAAGCTAAGAAACACAGTGTTAACTGACAAGCTCACCATGGTTTTGATGCTAAGGAGAGGCCAGAGAAGTCGTGGTAGGCCAGGAGCAAGTTGAAGTTATAAGACATCTACAACAAAGAGTTAATTCTGAGAGAGGAGGGAGTGAACAGAGATGAGCAGACACGGCTCGGTAGAGAAGCACATGGCCCGAGAGAGAGAAATCAAGCCCTGGTCTCCAAAGTGTCTCAATTACTTACCACTTTTCAGTTTCACATCCCCTTAATGTGCTTTCTTGCAATATACTCCAATTTCTTGAGCTAACTTGAGTGTTCTCTTAGCCATGAACTCAAAATATGCTAACGGGTGCTTTCCCTAAGGCCCTGCTAACCGGAGAGTCTATGATTCTACAAATTGCGCCTAAGGGTTTACCTCCGGGATGTGGCCCTCCCCCCAAGTAAGCCAAGCACACCGAGGACAGATGACAGACCCAGCAGGATCTCATCTCTAAGACTGCATTCTCCCCTTTTGCTTCTGCAACAAAAGTTTGCATATAATTTTAAAGGTATAAACGTGCAAGCATCTTAAGATCTAATTTTATTGCATTATCATATTCCCCACAAGAAAAAAAAGCGTGTAGGTAAATGGACTTGCTTTCTTATGTGCATCTGTCAGCCCTAATCAGACAGCCCCCACTTAAGCGATAGAAACTATTCAGATGTTGCCATCAGACTTGTGAACTTATAGACTATTTAACTTGTTGATGAAGTACTTAACATTACAAATGAATGCAAAACTGTCTATCAGTTCTGGTGTGATTATTTTGGAAATGTTGTAAGTTTTTAGGTGGCTGCCATAATGCATGACCTTTGTGATATTGAATCCTGCCTTGTTGCATCAGCCTCTTGGAGAGGTTTCTACGCCCCAGGGGGAAGAAAAGAAAAATGAATATTATAACTCATCATAAAGTCGCTGATTTGTCTTTTGTAAGCAACTGCTGCTGAAATGAGAAGATGAAGAACTTCAGGCTGTTGCTGCCCCAGTGCTGGGAGTGTAAAGAAAATTTGTTACTGGGGAAAGCTGCCAACAGTGATGGCGCCTCCTGGGCACCAGCCAAACAATCTGAAACCTGTCTCTAAACAGTCACAGAGATTAGGGGACACACAGAGACAAAACAGCTGGGTAATTGACTGAACTTTCCATTTTGCAGCCAATCATGTTGGGATCCTGGAGATTAAGACTTCACTGATCTCACTGGAAAATAGTTGAAGCCTTTGCTACACTCTGCTTTTGTCGACATTGGTTTAGCCTTCTCAGGGGGAGAAAAAAATCCACACCTGCTTAATCATTTGAAAACCAATAGGTACAGGACATGTATGACAAATTAATGAAATAAACAAATGTTTTCCCTCCCCTGTTTCTGCTAGAATTTGAAAGATTTTCTTTGTCAGAAAAAGATGTCTTAGTAATTTCTAGTAATAAAGACAAATCAACAACAGAAAAAGTTTTATTGCACTCTTTTTACATTTTAAAATATTTTCATTTGTTAAAATACAGAACTCATTCTTTATGGTGTGCAGTTCTGTGGATTTTGATGATGCACAGCATTGTGGAGTCACCAGCACAGCCACCCACAGACGCTGTCCCTCTGAGGTCAGCCCTTCTCTCACCCACCCCACCCCTGCCCACCACTGCCCTGCCCACTGTCCCTATAGTCTTGTCTTTTCCAGAATGTTATGAGTGGAAAATCATGCAGTACATAGACTTTTAGCTTATTGATTATTAATTTAATCTAGCAACTTATTTTTTGCTAAAGTTCTCACCAATGTAGTGTTCTGTGTAGAGAGAAATACAGCTGGGAAAACATTTGGGGCTGGGGGCATCTTAGAAGATAAAAAGGAGGCAGTCGGGAAGTATTATAGCTGTGCTTGTCTATGAAAGGATTTCCATGGTGCAGAGATTGTAACTGAAAGGCAGCGAAAACCCAAATAGAAAGTTACAAAACTGAACAGAAGGTTACACTTGCAAACTCTGCCCTGGCCATGCTGAGGGACAATGGGCTGCCGGGCTTCCTCTCTGACTGTCTTTAACAGCCCTGGGGGCTGCCCTGGGGCTGGGTAATTGACAGGAGTACCCGGGAGAGCCCAGGCAGCTGGGTGGAGAAGAGCGCACTGTCATCTGAGGCACCTTTGGCAACTCTATCAACGCTTCTTCCTGGGGCGATTGCCTGCACCTCGCTCCTACTCAGCAGGCGAGTGTGATTTGTGGTAGGAGGGGCAGTTGGCACTGAGATTGACACTAAGTTTTAAAAACCAAATTTTAAAAGTTCAGTTAGATTTGCTCTTCCTGGAGATTCATGGAAGGCGCCCTCTAAAGGCAGGCCCATGCTTCTGTATGGTCACCCTTGCTGTGCAGATGAGGAAACCTGCGTCCCCAGGACTCCTGTCCAGCTTCTCTGCCCTGTGGTTTCCCCTATCTTTGCGGGCTCTCCCTGTTGGTTCATAGATCCCCCCAACGGCTGCCATGGCTGGCTTCTACCAAGAGGCAATGGATCACGAACTATGTGTGGGTCACGTGCTAGATTTTGTCAAAATTAATCCTCCCAGGAACCCCCCCAAGAGCTTCCCAGCCACCCCGTGGGGTACACTATGGGCAGGAAGCCAAGTCCCTTGAGCTCTTTGGCGGCCCTTTCAAATGGCCACCCCGCAGCCTCTGCCTGGGCCTCTCTACGGCTGTTGACAAAGCGGTTTAGGAAAGATCGCTGGGACCTCGCCCAACCATCCTAACCAACAGGGCAGTGTCCCTGCTGGGAGTGAGCCCTGAACGGGCTCTGTCGCAGCCCCTCATCCCATCAAGTGCAAGCAGTTATTTCACGAAGGCTGTGTGTGTGCACGCGTGTGTGCGCGTGCGTGTGTGTGCGTGTGCGCACGCGAGTGTGTGTGCGTGTGCGCGTGTGCACGGACGTGTGAGTGTGTGTGCGCGCGCGCGCCACCCAGACGGAAAGTGGGAGGGAGGGAAGGTACCAGAGAAGTGGAAAGTCAGTCTAGGCTCTTCTTTGGAGGAGTCTGCTGGGGAACGAACCGTAGTCATCTCAACCTGGTGACACACGCCCTAAAGACGCACACACCCCTGTGGAGTCACATCCTTACGGGAGTGGTGGAAATAACCTGGCAGGAGATTAAAAAACGAAACAAACAAAACGAAGCAGGCTCCGGAGTCAGCTATATGTGCACTTCATTTCCAACTTTCACTTTCTCTCTTCATGATGTTGAATGAGTTCCTAACTTCCTTGAGCCTTGGTTTCTCCATCTGTTATCACCGAGGGTAACGTTACTGCCCTCGTGGGATTGTTGTGATAAGTAAGATCCTGCAGCTAAAGCCAATCAACTGAAGGCTATTAGACTCCAAAATCCATACTCTTAGGTGTGGGCACACGATTTTGTGTATGAGCATTGATCGTGTGTGCATGTATTTAATATTGCTATTACAGTGAGCCCGGCTGAGAAGAAAACCCATTTAAGGTGGTTTTTGTTTTTTCAGTTCTGAGGGCGTCAGGATAGAGCTAACAGGTTGCATGGGAGCGGGCAAGGCCATTTAAGAACTGCTAATAACTGCTTGGAGTACAAGATGGCATCTTGGTTTAACTGGGGGTCCCACCTACCTGGGCTGAAAGGTGGCCTCTGGGAGCATTGTGATCAAGTGGTTTCCACCAAACCTCAGGCAGCGAGGAGGGAAAATATAGTTATCTGGACCGAGTGTAATAGCCTGATCATGGAGGGGTTATGTGCGCTGGTCCTGGCCAGCTATTCCCTAGTGGGTTCATTTACAGTTCACGAAGTGAGACTGAGAACCCAGGGAACCAGCCTCTATGTGGATAATCCGGCATCAGCAGACACTGTTTGCACACCTCATGTCCCACTGGAACTCTGCAACAAAGCAATGCAGCAAAAAGCCATGTACACACCTGCCCTCCCCACAATAACCCCCTGCCTACCACTGTAGGCTTTCAATGCTTACTTCTCAAAAAATCTACAAGATGCTCATCTTAAAAATAGCTTTAAAATATTGTCCAAGTCATATGTGTATCTTGTAGAAAAGCGGGAAAATATAGTTAAGCAAAGAAAAAGAAATAAAATAGTCACCTTCAAGCTCCCATCCGCTGTCCTGCAAGACAGCGGCTGCCAACATTCCGGTGTGCGACACTCGGGCTGCTCTAAACGCGGTCCGCACAGACGCGGAGACTGCGCGCGGCCCTGCGCAGGTTTGCTTGCAGAAAGGGGATTGCACTGCACGGTTTTATAGCCTGGAGTTTTCACCTACTATCTCATGAACGTTTTCCAAGTCACTAAATCTTCAAGGCACTGTCTCTCTTTGTAAGGGGCACTCGCTTCGACGCGAGACAGTTACAGGGCCCCACTGCTGGCCCCGCGGCTACCCCTTGTGTGCATTGTGAATTCAGGAAGCTCGAATTGGCCATTGGAGACCTCCCTGTAAGAAATCAGCTTTCAAAGACACTAAATAAGAACGCGAGACACTGTGGCTTCTTCACGAAAGTGAACTGGAACGGCAGCCGCGGCCTGACCTCCCGGCCAGCCGGGCCCCTGCGTGCACTGCACTAAAACGAGGCACACACAGGACCGGGACGGACGCAGGGCGGGGCGGGGCGCGGGCGGGGCTGTCACTTCTTTGGCAAGAGGCTCGACCTCCGCCACCTGCGCCCTCCCGCCCCCGCCGCGCGTCCCGCAGGTGCGGTTTGCGGGCTGGCTCGCCGGGCGTCTGCGCGTGCGGATCCCGACAGGGCTTAAGCTCCGGCTTCAGGGAAAAAGGTCTGATGTCATCGCACAGTGACATTAACGGAGTCAACCACAGTTCACTGGCCAGCGAGAGCTAGAGGTTGGGAAGTTGCCCTGCGGGGCGGGGACGCGCCTGCTTCCCGGCGCCGTTCCGCCCCCCGCCGGCTCGGGGCCCACCGCGCCTCCTGCTGCGCCCCAGCTCCCGAGTCGCCGGACACGGGTTTCCACGCAGGGACGCGTGCGGGCGGCGGCGTCTGCGGCCGCGTCCTAACAGGCGGGCGGCCAGGGACCGCAGCCACTCCCGCCTCCTGCTCAGCGAATGCTCTGCCAAGGCCCATTGCATTCGCTTCCAGAGATTTCTGCGGCTCTGCCAGCAGCCGATGGGGGGCTGAGACTGGCCCGACGTGCTTCCCGCGCCCGGCACACAGTGCTCTACTGCCCCATGGTGTGTCCTGGGCGCAGGGTTCATCTAAAGGCAGAAAGTGTGTTTCTCAGATCAAAAAAATAGAGATACTCACGCCTTCCCACCCAGTTTCATTGTTCAGTCCTGTTGGACATGAGCCGTCCTGGTCCAGGTTCTTCTTGGTCCCCCGGTGCTCTGACCACTTCCCCGGCAGAGGTGCCTTCTCCTCTCTGGCTTTCTCCCATCCTCCCCACCTACTTCGCCCTCTGTGTGCATCTCCCTTCCCCAAACCTGCCATCACAAACTGCCCGTGTTTCCCTGCCCAGTTTCCAGAGTTAGGTCCCTAGGCCCTCCTCCCCTTCCTGGGAGAGGGGCTCCCATCTCTTCCCGGTCTCCAAAGTGCTTCCCAGAGACTCGCCAGGGCATCTGTCCTGCCCAAGGGCCACTTCTTACCTTTATCTGACTTGCCTCTCAGAAGTGTTCAGTGCCCTGGACGCTGTCATCCCGAAACCCTCTCTTCTCCCAGGTTCCCTAGCACCTGGCTCTCCCTGTTTCTCCCCAGTTTAGGTTCTCCGACTGGGTCTTTTTTTTTTTTTTTTAATAAATTCCTGATCTTGCTTCTCTTTGACCAGTGCCCCTGTCCTGTTCTGTCTACAGTTTCTGCAGACACTCTTAACCACTGCCATGGCTTTCCCAATCACATCCCACTGACGCTCGCACATGTCACCTCGCCCAGGTCTTCCTGACGCCTCTCACTGTCCGTGAGGCGCCTCTACCTGCATGCCTCGTAGACAAAGTTAACATGTCCCAATGTGAACTCCATTTCCCAGAGATTGGCGTCCCCCTTGGAGTAAACGGCACCTCCACGTGCCCTGTTGCCTTTACCAGACTCAACTTTGAGGATCTGCCCCTCACTACCCAAATGCCACTGATGCGAACTCAAACCGTGTTCTCTGCCTCCACTGTCACCACCTTATGCTACACTCCCATCCCCTCCTGGACCAGCTCTTAGTTCCTCTCTCTCCGCCCACACTCGCGCTTCCCCAGCGGCACCCATGGCCCCTCTGCCCTGACAGCCCAGTGGTGAGTTACTGCACTTAGGAGAAAACCCCAAATGCAAACCTTGTCCTGTTCAGACACGATTTGGTGCCTGGCTCTTTCTCTGGCCGGCCATTTCCACCCACACCGACAGTCTCTGTGCTCCCAAGCCTGCAGAGTGCCTTCGTTTGGCCCGTGGTTTCTAGAAGACTCTGGAACTTTTTCCTCCTCACTCTCTGCCTGTATCCTTTAGGTCTCAGCTTGGGTCATTCCCAAGAAAGGCTTTCCTTGACTTCCCCAAACTAAATTGAGACTGTAAGGCACTCCACTACAGCAATTATACTCATATACATGAAATTCATCATAATTTTTATATATGTCACTTGTGTGATTGATTCTTTGTGTCCCACTTAAGGGTCTGCGCCGTGAGGACAGGAACTATGTCTTGAATATCACTGTTTCCCCAGGAGCATGGTGTGTGCTCAGTAAAAGTCATTGACTAAGGGAATGAATAAATAAACTAGATTTTAATGCCCTCAAAGGACAGAATGATTTTTTTTGCTCTTTTCACCCTCAGCTAGGAGTTTAATAAAGGCTTATTGGCCTCAACATTATATTTGTGAAAAAAATAAGAACAACAGCAATAGTGACAGGGAGGAGCATCTCAGCATGATGAGAGTTATGTAATACAAGGAGTCTCAGCAAACAAGGGACAGGATTATGCCCTTAGGGTCCCAGAATTTGTGAAATATCGATGTGATTAATAATGCAAGTTTATTATATTTTGAAACAGCAGATGAATTGGACACACACATCTGGATATTTGGAACTGTGTAGACAAAAACATTTGGATAATTGGCCAGATATTTCAATTTACCTAATGTGTTTTGGAGCTGTGTAAACAGTTACGGATTGCTCTGAAATTATATTTCTTGGGAGGTAGCCACATAGATAAATGCAGAAGATCTCTAGTTCCAGAAAGAGGATGGACTAAGAAATCATTCCTGTCATGAACACAGACATTCTGGGTACATATAACCCTTTAAAATTGCACGGTGGAGATCATGAGTATTGGAAATTTAGGAAGAGATAAAAAATCTGGCAATATGTCCGTCGCCTGAACTGGGAGTTTACTTTTGGTTCCAGTAAAGCTAGGGGCTTGGATTTTAACACCCATTTAAGGATGGGAGACAAGATCTTGGAATCCTGAGAGATATAAATCAGGGACTTTTGAAGAGTTAAACCCTAGTGGAAAGGGAGATTGGAAGAAATCTGTCCACTGGCACAGGAAGAAGGCAAGGACGCTGTCCAGCTTGAGTTTAGGAAAACCTAGAGAAAATAAAGCCCTGGGCTTGCCCCTGCATTTTGAGTCCAAAACATGTCTTTAATCCATTCCGAAAACATTCAGATATCCACGTGGCTCAGGAAACTCCTAGCAGAGACATGAACATAATGTGTCCCAAAGTGGATATCCCGGAATGCCTGAAATCCCAAATCCCCCTGAAGTGACACTCCAACAACACAGACTCACGGTGTTTCTTCAGAAAATAAAGCCCCATTGAAGATGAGCTTATGATTAAAACAAAAAAACAAAAACAAAAAAATAGAAAATATACAATGGAATAATTCACCATGACCAAGAATGAGCAGACACAACAAATGGCAGGATTCAAGCTCCATGAACTTGAGGTAACAGAAGAACCATCAGGGAGGGGAAAAGTATGCTAAAATAATTAAAATATGTGAGATCCTGTTTCTACAAAAAAATAGAAAAATTATCCAGGAGTGGTGGTGCCTGCCTGCAGTCCCAGTACTCGGGAGGCTGAGGCAGGAGGAACACTTCAGCCCGGGAGTTTGAGGCTTCAGTGAGCTGTGATGACACCACTGCACTCTAGTCCAGGTGACAGAGAAAGACCCTGTCTCAAAAAAAAAAAAGGAAAGAAAAGAAAAAGAAAAAATACAAGGAATTAAATCCTGAAGAAATGATTGAGGCACAATAAAGAAAGAATGGTTTAAAAATAACTAAGAGACCCTCTAGATATAACAGATATACTCAATGAATGAACCTCAATGGGTGGAGTATGCAGCACACTAACACAGTTGAGGAAACAATTACTGAATTGAAGATTAGAAGATATTAGCTAGAATGCAGTGCAAAGGAAAATATGAAAAATATTTTCACAGGAAAATATAAAAGAGTTTAAGATACTGAAAAATTCAAGATTTTACAAATCTAGTAAGAGTTCCATAAGGAGATAATAGAGAGCAAAGATTAGAGAAAATATTTGAAAGAAAATGGATGATAACTCTGCACTGATTAAAGACATGAACCCTCAAATGGAAGAAACTCAAGGAATCTCAACTGGGTAAGTATGGAAAAAAACTCACACCTGCCTGGGCATGATGGCTCACGCCTATAATCCTAGCACTCTGGGAGGCCGAGGCGGGTGAGTGGATTGCTCAAGGTCAGGAGTTCGAAACCAGCCTGAGCGAGACCCCATCTCTACTAAAAATAGAAAGAAATTAATTGACCAACTAAAAATATATATACAAAAAATTAGCTGGGCATGGTGGCGCATGCCTGTAGTCCTAGCTACTTGGGAGGCTGAGGCAGTAGGATCGCTTGAGCCCAGGAGACTGAGGTTGCTGTGAGCTAGGCTGACGCCACGGCACTCACTCTAGCCTGGGCAACAAAGTGAGACTCTGTCTCAAAAACAAAACAAAACAAAACCAAAAAACAAAAAACTCACATCTATGTAATTCCTAGTGAAATTATTAAATGTTAAATAAAAAGAGAAATTCTGCAAAGCAAAGAGGGAAAAGAGATCACATACAAAATAATGACTAGAATGACAACAGATTTCTTAACACTAACAACAGAGATCAGAAGACACTATAATAATTTCTTAGAGTTATACTATTGATCAAGAATGAGAGAAAATATAAAAGGAGTTTAAGTTAAGAGTTTGCCTTTTGCAGACCTTCATTTAAAGAATTTTTAAAAAGTGTATCTAAGAAGGAAGCAAAGTTTACAAAATAAATCTAAAAACATGAGCAGATCTAAACAAGCACTGACTGTATAAAAGAACCATAATAATAGTGATTTATTCTATTTGGGGACTGTGAAAACAATATGAATTAAAATAGCAGATCACAGTAACAGGTAAGACAGAATAGGGTGACAGTAGTTAAAGAATTTAAGATACTTTCCCGTTCCAGTGTAGATTAAGCTATCAATTAACTTTAGACTATTAAATCAATAGGACTAACATTTAAAAAGTAAATACCAAAACAGTAAAATTAAAATATATAACTTCTAAGCCACTGCAAAGAAAAATCATAATAAATAGAAAGTATAAAATAACACAATGAAAATAAATCACTAATCACAGCACATTTAAATGGATTAAATTGAGTTATTTTTCATTATTTTGGGGTGATGGCTTAATCCTATCACCTTTATTTATTTTTAATCAGCTTTACTGAGACATAAATTACATACAACAAATTAGCCAATTTTAAAACATACAATTTAATGAATTTCAAATAATGCTTATCATTGTGGAACCACCCAAATCACAAGCAAAAATATAGCCATGACCTCGAAAACTTCCTTCACATCATTTTGCAGTCAGTCCTCTGCTTCCATCTCCCTCATTCCCCCCCCTTACTGTTAATCTCATGGCAACTATAGTTTGACTTTTCTAGAATTTCACA
>VSMD01125916.1:0-39894 GCA_008750895.1 Mirza zaza | reverse complement strand
TATGCCTTTGGGACTGTGCACATACATGGGGCCCTTTACAGGGAAAAAGGGGCTTCATCACGGCAGAGGGAAAAGAAATTAAGCACAAGCCTGAAATACTCCACTTACTGGAGGCTGTTTTGCTGCCAAAGGCAGTGGCAGTAGTCCATACCCCAGGACACCAGAGCGGAGACTCAGTGGAAGCACAGGGCAATCGGAGGGCGGACGCTGAAGCTAAGAAGGCTGCAGAAGCCACTCCGCCACCAAACATCCTGCACCTTAGCCTACCACCCCCGGGCATGGGACACATGCCTCCTCTGCCCGACTATTCCAGTGCGGAGAGGCCTGGGCCTCAGAGGAGCTACATATAAGCAGAAGTGAAGATGGCTGGTGGCAGGACGAGGGGCATCGCCTAATAGTGCCAGAAACCTTAGGATGCCACCTGTTGGAACACCTACATCAGACCGCACATCTAGGGAAGAGAAAGATGCTACAACTGCTGGACACTGCTCAACTCAGGTTCAAGTCACAAGGACGGGTTGCAGATGACATCGTCAGAGGCTGCCGAGCCTGTCAGGTCATGCAGCCGGGGAGGACCAGAGGGACCCAGGCAGGTACGAGGGAAAGGGGGAGGCGGCCAGGACTGTTTTGGGAAGTGGACTTCACGGAGGTAAAGCCCAGAAAATACGGGTACCGATATTTACTGGTCATGGTAGATACATTTTCTGGATGGGTAAAAGCCTTCCCTACGAAAGGAGAAACAGCTTTGACAGTAGCTAAGAAAATATTAGAAGAAATAGTCCCCAGGTATGGACTGCCAGAAGGGATAGGATCAGATAATGGACCTGCATTTGTCAGTCAGGGTTAGTCAAGGGCTGGCCCAGGCTATGGGGACAGATTGGAAATTACATTGTGCATATAACCCCCAGAGCTCTGGGCAGGTAGAGCAAATGAATAGAACAATAAAGGAGACCCTGACTAAATTGGCCCTAGAGACTGGCGGAGACTGGGTGACCCTCCCTCCCTTTGCCCTGTTCCGAGCCCGGAACACCCCTTACCATTTGGGCCTAACCCCTTTTGAGATTGTATACAGTACCCTCCACCTGTAACCCCTAGTATAAGCTCTGAGGTTCTCTCCGGAGGCCTCAAAGAGGTGTTGCAGGCCATGCAAGCTCTGCAAAGAGTTCACAGCCAAGTGTGGCCGGCCCTCCGAGCCATCTACCAGACTATGGGGCCAGAGAGTGGCAATGTTAACCACTTGCATCACCCCCACCAGCCAGGAGACTGGGTATGGGTAAAGAGACATAACAGCAAAACTCTTGAGCCCAGGTGGAAGGGACCTTTTCAAATCATTCTTGTTACCCCCGCTGCCCTTAAGGTTGATAGAGTAGCAGCCTGGATACACCATTCACATGTGAAGCCTGCCAGGAAGAACGACCAGGAGCGGCATCAAGACCCAGTGGAGGGCAACAGCAGACCCGAGAAACCCGCTGAAAACCAGACTAACCCGCGTGGCCGCCACTGACCAGAGCCCCTCCGAGAAGAGGAATTAGATGAGACTGTTGGGCTCGGGTTGTCATCGGACTACTGGTCGCCCTCCTGGGACTTGGACTGGAAGTTGTGGCTCCTAGAGACTGGACTGTACCGCAAAGATGTGCCTTGGTGACTTTTTTTGTTTGCTACATGGACCATTTATGGGCTTTCTGTTCTGGTATGGGGTTCTCCATCTATAGCTGTTAACTCACCCATAAAAACGAGCAAGAGTGCTCGTCAACCACCAAAAGAAAGAAGAGAATGTTGGGCGAGGGAACCATATCAGGAAGCTAACATTATCAGTCAGGCTAACCATATCAGTCAGGCTCAGGGTGGGGCTAATCGCTAACGGCACAACTTCACTTCTGTTTATTGCTTGCTTGTTTGACCGCCGGCGCCCTCGCAAGGAATCATGGGATGAAACAAAATGCAAAGGCTAGGGACCCTATCAGAAGAAAGCTTTGGTTGGCGGCGGGCAACCGCCTTGGCGCCAGCGGGAAGACGAACCGCCAATCACTTTAAAGGGCAACAAGCACAGAACCAATCATTTTAAAGGGCAAATGCATGATCCGCGCATGATCAGCTTGAGAGTGGAGGGAATAAAAGGGCTCGCCCCGCATTGTTCGGGGTCCCTGCCTGAAAGAGTGACCACTGCGCTGGTGCACTGAGACTCGGACCCTGGCTAGCCAGAAAATAAACCTCCTCTTGTGTGATTGCATCCTCGGTGACTCTGTCTCTCTGTCTGGTAACGCTGTGGGTATCCCGACTCTAAGTCAGGAGTTCAAGACCAGCCTGAGCAAGAGCGAGACACCATCTCTACTAAAAATAGAAAGAAATTAGCTGGAAAACTAAAAATATATAGAAAAAATTCGCCAGGCATGGTGGCACATGCCCGTAGTCCCATCTTACTCAGGAGCCTGAGGCAGGAGGATCTCTTGAACCCAGGAGTTTGAGGTTGCTGTGAGCTAGGCTGACGCCACGGCACTCACTCTAGCCTGGGCAACAGAGTGAGACTCTGTCTCAAAAAAAAAAAAAAAAAAAAAAGAAGATACTGGAGGAAGTGTTTAAGCAAACACAAACAAACCAATGGACAGTCAGGGAAAGCAATTGGAATCTCAGTATGAAAGAGAAGGAGCATCCCAGGATGAGAATTATACAATAGGCTGAGAAGGCCACCAGTCCAGACTGGAGTTGGAGGGATCACCAGGAGTATTAAGAAAGAAAGGCAAAGAAAGAGAGGGAGAAAGAAAAGAAGAAAAAGAGGGACAGGAGGAGAAAAGAGACAAAAGGGAAGGGAAGGGGAAGGAAAAAAGAAAGCAATTGTTATATCACCGTGTGTGTGACACTTTTAGCAGAGTTTTAGTATTAATGACAGAAAACAAACAACAAAGACAATTATGAGCTCCAAGGAAAACAAAAAGTTGCTCTAAAAAGGAGATGGAATCATTAATCTCCTACCTGGCTTAACTGCAAGTAATCGCTTACATACTCCTAATATTATAAACACTGAATATCATTTTACTGAAAATTGTAGTAAAATCACAGTAATGTGATAGGGAAGGGGAAATATGGGGAGGTTATGTGCCTATAAATGAGCTAAGTTCTCAGCTTCTGTAGTAGGAAGTCCATAGGTAATATTAAATACTTTTTAAAAAAAATAACATTAGGGTTATTTAGATATATGGAAGTAAATACTATAAAAAAGAGGTAAAAACGTTTGCCTCTAGGGTCTTGAAATCAGATGCGGGGAGATATGGGGAGGGTGGAGAATTAAAATCTTTTTTAAAAGAATATCACTAATGGCCAGGTGTGGTGGCTCACTTCTGTAATCCCAGCATTTTGGGAGGCTGAGGCTGGAGGATCACTTGAGGCCAGGAGTTCAAGACCAACTTGGGCAACGGAGCAAGACCCTGTCACTACAAAAGTTTTTTAAAAATTAGCTGGTCGTGTGGCAGATGACCATAGTCAGGAAGCTGATGCTGGAGGAATATTTGACCCCAGGAGTTCAAGGCTGCAGAGAGCTATGATTGAGCCACCGTACTCCAGCCTGGGTGACAAAGACCCTGTCAAAGAAAGAAGAAAAGAAAGAAAATCCCTTATTAAATCTTTAGGTTTAGTTTCAATTCTTATTTTTATTATAGGACATGACAATTCAAAGACTTAGGTTAACTTATTTTAAAATCTCTTTTCATTGAAGGTAATTATTAAGTACTCACACATCTAATGTTTTTGTTCAGCCTTCTGATCCTTACTCATTCTAGGCAATGTGACACAATTATCTATGCCAATAAAAATATAATTTAGATAATGTGCCATTTTCTACATTCCCTCAAATTTACCATCTATTCAGAAGGTATTCACAATGATTTAATTGACAAATTCTTATCCTAAATAGCTCAAAAATTGCTGCCATCATTATAGTCATTCATTGTATCATTGTTTATCTGTAGTAAATGATCTTTGGATTGGTCCCCAAAATCATGACACAACATTTTCAAAGGATGTTCCCCCATCATTATTTCCTGAACCACAGCATGCCTATTAAAAAACATTCAGATAATCTGATTGAAGATTTAATTAACCACTTGGTTTCTTACATGAGTTTTGGAGATGTGCCATGGTTTTAAATTAGTACTTCAGAGTGAGCTATCACTTGCTTTTAAAGACTGTATAAATTCTAGCACATTGAAGGCACTCAAACTCATGGAACAATCAATCTATGTTCTAATATTAAACAATTTTGAATTTCAGATTCCTTTGTCACAAATCATATGACTATATTTGCAAGTCCTTCTAAAAATCCAACAGTTCTTCAAAATGACTAAGCACAGGCTTAGCTTTATACACTTGGCCAAATCACATAAATTTAAAAAAAGAAAAAGGATATAGTTTCCTATTCTTTAAAATAACCTGACATTACTCTGCCTCATAGAGTACATTGTAAATACTAAAGTACATAGAATATTGCATGTCAGGAATACCTCTGTTTTAAGGCATCATTAGACAATCAAGAATTGGGGAATGATTTCCCTCAAGATATTTATCTACACAGAGAAAAACAATATTATTTTAAAGAAACCCAGGCCACATAACCAAGCAATCAAGAGTAAAGTTACCAGTAACAACAAATATCGATATCATGTGGGCCGGGCGTGGTGGCTCATGCCTTTAATTCTAGCACTCTGGGAGGCCGAGGCAGGAGGATCGCTCAAGGTCAGGAGTTCAAAACCAGCCTGAGTAAGACTGAGACCCCCATCTCTACTATAAATAGAAAGAAATTAATTGGCCAACTAATATATATAGAAAAAATTAGCCGGGCATGTTGGTGCATGCCTGTAGTCCCAGCTACTGGGGAGGCTGAGGCAGAAGGATTGCTTGAGCCCAGGAGATTGAGGTTGCTGTGAGCTAGGCTGACGCCATGGCACTCACTCTAGCCTGGGCAACAAAGCGAGACTCTGTTTCAAAAAAAAAAAACAAACTATCATGTGTCCCTTGAGAAAAACAGAGAAAAACATTACTTCTGGGGCATTCTCGCTAAAAATTCAGAAGTTCAAGAAAACAACGGACAAATCCAAATTGAGAGCCTTTCTATATAATTACTGATTCACCAGAGGTACCAAGGTCATTAAAGGCAATGAAAGAATGAAGAACTTTCACAGATTGGAGGAGACTAAAAAGACAACTAAATTCAGCGTGGGATGTTGGAACCAAAACAAAAAGGACTTTGGGGGGAAACTGATGAAACGAATAAGTTTAGTTAATGGTGTTGCAACAATGGTAGTTTCCTGGTTCTTATCATTGTGTTGTAGTTATATAAGTTATCAACATTAGGGGAGGCCAGGTGAGGAGGATACATGAACTCTGTCTTATTTTTGCAACTTTGCAATAAGTTTAAAATTATTTCCAAATAAAAAGTGTAAAGAGAAGATCAAAGAACAAATTCTTAACTATATTTTTTTTATAGAAAGGAATGGATCCCAATCAACCTATAAATTGGTGATTTCTATATTAAAATGCAAATAAAAAGTGTAAAGAGAAGATCAAAGAACAAATTCTTAACTATATTTTTTTATAGAAAGGATGGAATGCGATCCCAATCAACCTATAAATTGGTGATTTCTATATTAAAATGCCTTTCATTGCAGTTCAAAACTAAAATAACGTACTATGTATTCCAGTTGTTTCCTAAGGTATGGCCATTTATTGAATGTAGTTTTGTTCCTACTATGTAATGGAGACTTATTTGGCTCTAAATTACCACCCCTATATCTGGCCTGGATAGATAATAGGCTGTTTTTTTCCAATTTCCCCCCCCGTATCCATTTTCTACCCTGCTCTGTGCCTTGGGAGGGTGACCCCCACAGTAGGAAGCGCCTCACTGGCAATCCCATCCCTTGTCCTCTGGCTTCTGCCCCTGCCCAGCCTACTGTTCTGACAACAGTGGGTCCTTTGACAGCTGTAGCTCTCCCTGGAGGCCTCGTCCCAGGTCACCACTCTTACCAACTCCCATAAAAGCACGTCCTCTCCTGCCCTTCAGATCCCACTGTGACTAATTCCTGAATGACTCTGCATCCTTTGTTGGGTCTCTTAATTCCTTAATCTACCCACAAATCTGTAAATAATCCTTTAAATAAACATATCTTTAAAAAGATCCCAGCTAAGTGTGCTATGCCTTTCCTATCAGGATCCCGACTGATACAGATAACGTTACTCACAAAAACATAGGGGATTTTTTATAAGCCTTTTTCTGTTTGTTTGTTTGTTTGTTTTGTTTTTTTGGTAAAGAGTCACAAGTATCTTTAACACTTCCAGATTCAAACTGCACACATAAAGCAACATCTTTGATTATACTCACTCTGCTATAAAGCAGCATCATTTGTTATCACTGTGTAACGATTTCCAAATGATCTTTTGCGGGAATTTGAAGCTTCTCTCATCCTAAAGACATTTCCCTAAAGCCCTATAGAAATAAATATCCAGTTCTGGTGGCAATCGGCCCCCCAAAAACAGCAAAAATGAAACATCACCTAAATAGAGAGGCTGTATAGCCTCGTGGTTCGTCATCACAGGCCCCGGAATGTGTCGGACTTGGCTTCACATCCCAGTTCCAGGACTTAATAGCTGCGTGATCTTAGGCTACTTACTCTCTTTGTGTCTCAGTTTCAACTGTAAACTAGATAAAAATAGAACCTATCTCTAAGAGGTGTTAGGAGGATTAAATGAGACCTTCTAAATTTAGCTCTTAGCAGTGTCTTACACAGAGTAAGTGCCCATTTGTGTTGTTGTTGTTATTAAATAGGCCTGTTTTTATCTATAGTTAATGAGGTATGACCCAAGGCACTATCAGCTAAAATATTGTTGAATTATTTGCCCAAAGATTTAGTAGTTGAATTCATCGGCATAATGCATGAGTGAGTCAATTATTTGGAAAATGGGAAACAGAGAGAACTCTTGCTTTCTCCTTAGAACCCTTCTATGTACTTCCTTAATATGGGAAAATATGGATATGACATGGGAAGTCCTACAGGCCATTGCTCTGCAGAGAGAAGGGGCCACTACTCAGTTGTTAAGAGAAAATCTAGGCCGGGCGCAGTGGCTCATGCGTGTAATCCTAGCACTCTGGGAGGCAGAGGCAGGAGGATTGCTCAAAGTCAGGAGTTCGAAACCAGCCTGAGCAAAAGCGAGACCCCCGTCTCTACTATAAATAGAAAGAAATTAATTGGCCAACTAATATATATAGAAAAAATTAGCCGGGCATGGTGGCACATGCCTGTAGTCCCAGCTACTCGGGAGGCTGAGGCAGAAGAATTCCTTGAGCCCAGGAGTTTGAGGTTGCTGTGAGCTAGGCTGACACTATGGCACTCGCTCTAGCCTGGGCAACAAAGACTCTGTCTCAAAAAAAAAGAGAAAGTCTAACCCCAACTCCTGTTTGAGTGGGGAGATGAAAGTGACAGAACAATCTAAAAAAAAAGATACTGATTGATTTCTTTCCTTTTCTGAAATTGTCCTAGCCCGGGAATAAAAGGGAAGTAGTTCAGAATACCTATTTTAATTTTTCAATGGCCTGACTTTCAGATATTTATGGTAAAGATATATGCTTTGTTTCCTCTTCACAAGTAAATACTACTAAAAATAAATTCAAAAATACTGAAGTGTATAAAGTAAAAAACAATAGCTGCCCTTGCAACATATACTTTTAAACTCAGAAACATCTTTTCTATTTACAGTTTTATCCTTGCGAGCATATTGAAAGAAAAATGAAAATGTGAACAAAGGAAATTACAATGTATTTAAGTTTAAATTAACTTAAAGGGTAATTTGGTTAAAAGTTATCGAAAATAACTGTCTAAATGAAAATTCAACATTAATTCCTTCAGAAAAGAGATGTTTCTTTTTTTTTTTTTTTTTTTTTGAGACAGAGTCTCACTCTGTTGCCTGGGCTAGAATGCCGTGGCGTCAGCATAGCTCACAGCAACCTCAAACTCTGGGCTCAAGCGATCCTCCTGCCTCAGCCTCCCGAGTAGCTGGGACTACAGGTATGTGCCACCATGCTCAGCTAATTTTTTTCTATATATATTTTTAGTTAGCCAATCAATTTCTTTCTATTTATAGTACAGACGGGGTCTTGCTTTTGCTCAGGCTGGTTTCGAACTCCTGACCTTGAGCGATCCTTCCACCTCGGCCTTGCAGAGAGCTAGGATTACAGGCATGAGCCACTGCGCCTGGACACAAAAGAGATGTTTCCATCACATTCTTGGCCTAAGGGAAAGCTGGCTTCTCCTAAGGACATATTTCCCCAATACCTTCTCACTTCCTTTCACCTTTTACCTGAACTTACATAAACTGCCGTTTCCAAACCACTTCTTCTCTTTCCACCCTCAAAAACTCCAGCTTCTATAAAGTTATTCCAACCAACTTTATATGCTCCTACCCCTCGTGCTCTCATCTATGATCTCTCAAATTGCTTTGAAGGTTGCAGCACAGAACTCGCTGTCACCATTTTCAAAAACTGCAACATCCACATGCTGTCCATTCAACATGGACACGCCTCCCTAGTTTCTTGACCTCCTTTCCAATACTGCCTTTATCTTCCTCCATTTAATCCTCTTACTCCTAGAGTCATAATTTCGCCTTATTATTACCAATAATTGCATTACCTTCTAAAATGTTATTTCAAACATTTCCCCTCCTACCAGTGCATTTACTCTTGTGCCTCATTTCAAAAATGCTTTTGGCTGCTCCCAACTTGTAGTCCAGAAGTTAAAGTTCAGTGCTTTCACCATGCCACAGCCTGGGTTTAATTCCTGGCCAAAAATGTTTTGGTTTCATTAAGAACTCCGATCTATTGACCCTACAACTTTTTCCAATATCTATTATCCATTTCAAAGCCTTATTTCTCCCCTTCCCTTTTTATGCTTTACCGTCCATCTCTACCCAGTGAAATGTAAGTTTCATAAAGACAAAAGTCTACTTTCTCACTCTTATCTCTAGTGCCTGGAACAGAATCATGCCTGGAACAACGAATGAATTCAATAAACATTAAATAAATGCATGAATGCCGACTGTGGCTGACCATTTGGCAAGGATAAAGAGACAAAAATAAGGTCTCTACCCTCAAGAAATTTAATCTATTTGTGCATATGTATTAGCGCATGCAAACAAATTTGAACTGTTTTTCCTTGAACCAACTGCTTGTTCTTACCTCATTTAAAAAATTATCTTATATTTTATTCTGATGCGTTTATTTGGGAAATCCCTTACTAGCAAGAAAATCTTTTTACTTTCCAAACATATCTTTTAGGTATATAAGTAATCATTCAAGGCATTAAAAAAAACCCTACAAATAGCTATTTTTTATATCTACCTGGTAAAAACAACTATCAACTCAAAAACACCAGTAAGTGATGGCATTTGACAATGCATGAAACAGGACACTATTTGATTGTGTTAGGAGTTTCATACTCTTCCCATCTCTAGCCCCAGTGATAGCCCAGATGCATCATTCTGCAAAACAGAAAATCCCTCTACTCAAGACACTTTTTTGCCATCTCCTGGAAAATTGTTGTAATAACTATATAAATCTGCAATGACTATGGTGTGAATGGCTCCCACTAGTGTTATGCAGTTCTACAGTTAAAAAGTTTTGGTTTAACCCATTTTTTCCAAAATTTATTTGATCGTGGAATCTTTATTGTTTCTTCATGCCACTTATACATATCATATGGAACTAACATTTTATGATATATAACTTGGGAAGTAATGTTCTAGGGTAACATATAAAGTGGTTAGTTTTAGGCCTATAGCTTTTATTTCTGATTTTATATATTTGTAATGTTATTCTATATATTCTGAGAGTTAGACCTAGAGTCATATGGACTTCTATTTGAAATCCAGCTCTGCTACTAACTTTGAGCAAGTTATATCACCTCTCTAAGGATCAGTTACTTCATTCGTAAACTGCAGATAGAAATACTCCTTATAAGACTGCTGTTAGGATTGCAAGAGACCTTGGTCTCAGATGTGTGCTCAAATCTCATTAATGATAACTCTTCTACCTATAATGTTCTTGAGGCTATCTGATCTATAGAACAGAATTACTTGAAGGTGTGTTCGCATGATGAAGCATAATTTTGAAGGAGTAATTTTTAAAAAGTCAACTGGAATTTTGTTGTAAATTTAGTTTTACAAAAACAAAAATGGTTTTGAATTTTAATGAGAATTTATGAGCTCCTCAGTAGACAACATATACAAAAATCGAGTCATAAGTCAATATGGAAAGAAGACCTAAGTTTAGCAAGTTTGAACTCCGTGCTTTTGCCAAAATTGAACACACATATTTGTGTCCTGTGGATAATATAATCTCCCTATCAGAAAGAAAAGCAAGCTCATTGGTAACTGAGGCTGTCCCTCAGCCAGCACACCTGAGAAGCATTGCAGCCTATTGCAGATTAATTTACTAATCACTCCAGGACCTCACATATGTACAGAGCTAACTGCAGTGAAGCTAGGCCAATTCATAAGCCTTTTGTCATATAGCTCATCTGTCCTTAAGCCTTGAAATTTTTACCTGCTATGCATGCACAGTAGATATGTGAATGTCTATAGATAAAAATAATTTGTAATTACTACTAAATAAATGAAAAATAGGCATACACATTGCCAGGCATATTCTGATGGCATCAACACCCAGTATCCATTTTTCACTTTTAGAGCTGGCTTTGAGGTATGGTGACCTTATGACCACACATATGAAAAAGATGTGGTTCTTGGACCATTCACTGGGGAAGGGGGCCCTATATTAGTTTGCTAAGGCTGCTATAAAAAAGTATCACAGACTTGGTGACTTAAACAACATAAATTGATTTTTTTCATAGTTCTGGAGGCTGAAAGCCCAAGATCAGGTGTGAGCAGGCTTAGTTTCTCCTGAAGCCTCTTGCAAACAGCTGCCTTCTCTCTATGTCTTCACATGGTCTTCTGTGCAAGCTCATGTCTCTGTCCTGGGTTCTTCTTATAAGGACACAGGCCATATTGGATTAGGGCCTACCCTAAAGACCTCATTTAACCTAAATTAGCTCTTTAAAGGCCCTATCCCCAAATACAGTCACATTCTGAGATACTAGGGGGTTAGGACTTCAACATATGAATCGGGGGCAGGACACAATTTACCTCATAACAGGCCCAATTCACTGAGCAGCAGGAGTACTGAGCACTTCAAGAGTGGTGGCCTCTTTACCCCAGGCTAACACCAGGAACAGACTCTCTCCCCTGAGTACCCTGAGAGTACTGGAGCTTTTTCTAAATACATCTTCCTGTATAGTAACCAACTCTTATTTTCATTTTCTGCCTCTGTAACAGAGGGAGAATGGAGAACCACAGAATAATTGGTGATCCTTATCTGCATGTTTCTATAAAGCATGGTAAAGTGCTTATTGTGAAAAATGCAGCTGAAATACCCATATTAGCATTTACAGTGGAAACACACCTCCTTTATCTCTCTGTTTGTGGTTTACCAGTTATCCTCTTACCTCCTAGTGACTCAGAGCTGTACCGGCAGGCAACCTTTGAACATAGATAGCTCTTTCCTCCTCAAGATGAACAAATCTGAAAACCAATGGAAATGCCAGCCAAGATGTGCAGTTTTCAACTTAGACAGTTACTTAGGACTTTTTAAAAGTGTTTTTTAAAAGAAATAGTAAAGGACAACAAAAAATGAATAAGGACAACAAAGAAATTAATTAGCAAAAGGAATGTAACATCTAAAAAACTTAAGGGAAAAGAAAAGATGATTACCAAAAAAGCATGGTTTTAAGTGCATTTGTTCTTGGCCTGAGAAATTAGAAACACTGATTAAAGCAGAGGGAAACAAGCTGAAAAGGTGTAAGGCTGGTGTAAGACCACTATAAGTAGCCTGCATTCTTATCAGTCCATTTTGATGATTCAACCGTACAGTGCTACAATTTATTGGGAAAGTATTTCTATGATTAAAATATTTTTCTGGCCGGGCGCGGTGGCTCACGCCTGTAATCCTAGCTCTCTGGGAGGCCGAGGTGGGCGGATCGTTTGAACTCAGGAGTTCGAGACCAGCCTGAACAAGAGCGAGACCCCATCTCTACTATAAATAGAAAGAAAGTAATTGGCCAACTAATATACATAGAAAAAATTAGCCGGGCATGGTGGCGCATGCCTGTAGTCCCAGCTACTCGGGAGGCTGAGGCAGAAGGATTGCTTGAGCCCAGGAGTTTGAGGTTGCTGTGAGCTAGGCTGACACCACAGCACTCACTCCAGCCTGGGCAATAAAGTGAGACTCTGTCTCAAAAAAAACAATAATAATAATAATATTTTTCTTACCCTAGTATCTATTAATGCAAGAAATAATGACTAAAACAAGTCAGTCCTTTGCATTAATAAAATCAAGGTTGATTTTAAAATATAAACTGGTTTGTATTGCTATAAATGAGAAAAATACTTTAGGTAGGATCCCCAACTGAATGATCACACTTGCTTGTCAGTAATGATTAAAATGGCTACGATTACAAAGTGATGTAATCGTATTACATCACTTAGATGTTCTCAGTGAAGAATCTTAGAGGTTCACCTTTCCTGCTTTGCCATGGGCCCATCAGGTGTTTCCAGACGTTTCAGGCCCGTTGCCCACAAACCATTTGACAGCAGGGGGAGCTCTTCTGTTAAAATCCGAAGCTCTCTTTAAAAAGATTTTAGGACAGCATATTCGTTAGCCTCCAACGTGTAACAGTAGTTAAAGCGTTGCCTTTAAATAACAAGAGTGCATTTGATCACTGAGTTTTATTGGGGGCGGGGAGGAAGAATGTCAAAATAGACTATTTTTGCAATATAATTTAACAAGAACTTTGTTCTTATGAAAGCACACGCTCAGTCTCTTCTGGATAACTGTGCATGTCCGATTCACTCCACTGATAACTGCTGAGGACCGGCCGTGTAAGACACACCCACATGCACACTGGTAGCAGTCATCCTGGATATCGCTAGGGGAAGGCTTGGACAAGCCTCACCATGTGACATGCCCGCTTTAAGGGCAGGGCGTTTTAAAACAAAGTGAAGGAATTAAAAGTCGCGACACTTTGTCCCACTCAAAAGAGTTCACCCCAGTGAATGTTTGGCGCAAACAGCAGAACCGGTTCCACACTCTCGGTTCACATACTGAAGAGGCAAATGATTTTGTAACAACCGAATGCTAAGGTATAACCGTATCTGCGTGTTTCCACCGCGCGACCCACGGCACCCCTTGATGCGACAGAATCCTCGGGGTGTCTACGCCCCACAACGTCGGGCTGCTTTCCCAATTCCAAAGCGTGCTCTCTCCCTCTCTGACCTTCGCCGCCGCCGCCGCCACCCCCTCCCCAGAGTGAAACACCCGGGTCAGGGTCAAGGACCCGACCGTTTTCGATTGCTGCAGGAGCCTGCGCCCTAAGAACGCCAACGGGGAAAGTTTCCGCGTCGCCGCTTCACGGTGGCTAATCGGTGCATTTTTTTAAACTTCGGCTTAAGCCAGGGGGCATCACTCCGCGTGCATTTTCCGAACCCTCCTCCTTGTTTCGTTTTCAAACTTAAAAGATCATGCAAAAAAAAAAAAAAAAAGCCTTTTTTGAACACCCCAAGTCGCAAGCCATTGGGCAGGGCTCTAGCCGTGTCCCAGTCTCACGTGCTTTACGTCCAGCCTCTGCGAGCCCCCGGAGCCTCTGCTCCGGTGTCACCCTTAAAACGTTTCGTTCCTTTTTGCAAAGAGCAAAAAGACCCAGATTAGACCTGCCAGCCCTGCGCTGGCCCCAAACCCGATGCTTCCCAGAGGCGGTCGGCGTCCCCGAGAACCGCCGCGGGGCTGGAGATTGAAAAGGTTTCCGTGTTGCAGGAGACTCGGGACGCCGCGACCGCCACCCCGAGGTCCCCACCCGCGGCCCAGCGCGCCCGCGGAGGAGGAGGAGGAGGAGGAGGGGCGGCGGGGCGCGAGCGCGGGCGGAGGTCACCGCCCGGTTGCGCAATCGGCTATGCAAATGAGCCAGGTTGTGCCGGCCAATCAGGAGCCGCGTGTGCGGTGACGCGCGCGCCGAGCGCCCGGTAGTATTTATAGATCGTATTTAAAGAGCCCTTGGGAGTCTCCCCGGGCTCGGCTGGGCGGCGGCGGCGGCGGCGGCGCACGTGAGGTGGCGGGGCGGCCGCCGTGCACCGCGGCCCTGTGGGGTGTTGGGCGTGGGGCAGCGTCCATACACGTTTCGTGGTGGCTTTTACCCACTTCCTCGCTCGGTTTCTGGAGACGCGGGGGGTGGGGGGGAAGGAAACGCTGCAGCTCCGACGACACTTTTGCTTAAGACAAAGCCAGAGATTTGGAACTCTCAAAAAAGCTGGGGGCAGAAGGTTCGAGGCCGACCCCACCCCAGCCCTTCACTTGAGCCCCGAGCCGACGCCGTTTCCTGGTGCCGGCCGTGCAGTGCGTGGCGGCGGCCTTCCTGGGGGGAGGGGAGCACAATGCCTCCCGAAAAGCCAAAAGTCGCGGAATTTGGGGGCGGGGTTATTGGGCCGGGTTGAGCTGTATTCGTGGAAAATAAATCGCAAGATGATGGCAGTGATTGTCTTGGCGTTCGGTCTCGACGGATCTTCTGCCTTCCCAGCCGGAGAACTGCACACTGCGGTGCGAGAGCAGGAAACTGGCATTACGTCAGAGGAGAGAGAAGGGACCCAAATTGCAACGGTTGCACTTGCAGGGCTTGGCTGGCTTCCTTTCTTAAGCCTCCTCCCCTCCTTTTTTGTTTTATTTATTTGCCATGGAGAGGCTTTGCTGGGCCGCGGGCTCGGGCGCTGGGTGCTGCCCGGCGAGGCGTTGCAGGGTTTCAGGCAAAGGGGTGGGCGCTGGCTGGCGCGGCTCGGGGGGGACTGGGTTGGCCTGTCCGCCTTGGGCCCCAGTCCCGGGTCGCCCCGGGAAGCTCCTTAGGAGCCTCGGCTAATTCGTTTTGAAGGTAGCCCCGCGCTTGGACGGATTTCCAAAATTCCAGGAAGAGGTGGGGAACCGCACTAAGCTGCTCGGCTGCTGTCCTTAGTTCAGCGCGAGCTCACGTCAACCCCAGGAACGCAGGTGATCGGGAAGAAATCCCAGCAGTGTGCAGGGTTGGACGGTTTCTCAGCACCTTGTCAGGGGTCTCATTTCTCAATATTTAGGGAGAGGTGATCACAAGAAGCTTATTTCCTGTGAGGGACCTGTATCCTGAGGTCTTCTTACTGCTCCTTAGAAATCTCTTAAGGACAAACGCGAAGCAGGAGGACATTGTGAATTGGTGCATTTTACCTGTTGGAAAATTTTGCTTCCTGGAAAATGTTTGGCACTAACCTTAGCTGCTCTGCTGCTCCCTCACTTACTAGGTTCAGGGTCATTACAAGGTAACCTTAAGAACCAGTTCTCTTAGGGTCTTGCCCCATTCCATTCATGGCCAAAGCTTAAGGCAGACAACAAGGTGGTGATAATAGCTAATGATTATTGACTCTTCTGAGCTGGGCATTGCCAGTCATTATCTCACTTAATTCTCACAATAGCTGGCTAAGGTGAGTACTGTTCACCCCATTTTACAGATGAGGAAACATTCTGAGAATCAGTGTGTCCACCAGCTGGGAGAGCACCAACCCAGACTATCTCTGCAGGGAAAGGCCATGACTGGTCAGGGGACCTTAAGGCTCACCTCACATATTACACCAGGAAGGCAAAGACCTTCATTCACATCTGCTATGTGCCAACTTCAATAAACCTAGTCCTGGTTAAACATGGCAGGTGTCAGGTGGCATGTCTTTTAGTGTTCTTACGTAAGAGGGACTCTTTAGGAAAACCCCAGTGACTTAAGCTGATTTTCGCATTGCCTCACCTTTGCAACTTTATCTTATGGATTTGTTTAATGATTAAACTTTATATAGCACATCACTCCTAGTTCAAGCCATTGAGTTATGGCAGCTCCTTTTCTGCTCATGAAACATACAGGGAACCTAAAGAACTGAGTGGTTTACCATGTAAATTAGGGGTGAGGTGGTATTCGGAATTAGCCAATAACCAAATTCAGAGTTAGATGAGTCTGTCTTTGCTTTCCCCTTTGCTTGCCTTATCTCTGTGATCATTAGCATGTGGACTAGAGAGAGCACCAGCGGAGGGAAACCTGTAGTTTGTGAAAATTGTCTGTGATTATATCTGGGAAGGGAAATTCAAATGAGAAATTGTTTAAGGGGAAGAGGTTGTGCATGTTTGTACAACCACAATCGTGTATATTCAAAACATGATTTGGAAGCTACACACCTGACAGGCTGAATCCCAGCTCTGCCCCATCCCAGCTGGATGGCCTTAGACAAGCTGTGGAAGCTGAGACTCAGTTTCCTCAACTGCAGAATGGCGGTTGACCTGCCACCCCTCTGCTGCCTCTTCCTTTCTAGTCCTTTAAATGCAGATGTCTCTTAAAGAGTTCCTTCCTGAGCCCAGTCTCTTATCACTCAGCACACTCTCCCTGGGTGATTGTACCCACACCATGGCCCTGTAGCCACCTGCAGCTTCCTGCTCCTGCTCACATCTCTTTGCTGAGCTCTAGACCTGTGTGTCTGCTGTGTACAGAACACCCCCACTTGGCCACCTCAAGCTTAAATGTTCCACGTTGAACTGCTCATTGTCTGTCTCCCAGCCATCTCTGATGAAAGGGCTGCTCCACCTCTTTAAATCTCCACCCAGCTGTTCTAGTCAAAGCCTGGCTATCGTTCCTCTTTCTCTTACCCAAACCATCAAGTTAACGGCAGACTCCTAAACGTGGGTTGGGCCATCAACTGCCTTCTGTCTCTAGCTTTTAAAACCTCCACCTTGCAGCTGGGTCTCCATCATTCCCCTTAAGCATCTCTCGTTGCCCTCAGAATGAAGCATGGCATGGGGTACAATGCCCCTCGAGATGGGGCCCACCTCTGGGTCTCCAGCTGCTCCCCTTGCCTGCACTCTACCCTTCAGCCTCTAAAATTTTTTCACTTCCTCTAATGATGCCAAATTCTCCTGTTGTTTCTCTGAGCTTTAGCATGAGTTCTTCCTAGAATGCTATCATAGCAACTCATCTTTTCCCCATACCCCTTCTCTGACTAATCAGCTCCTACTGCTCTTTCAGTTCTCATTGTATGTCATTTCCTCAGAAAGCTGACCCTGACCTCCACCCAGCTCTGTGGAGGGGATGGAGGTGCTCCTCCAGCTGGCTCCAGACACTGTGCTTCCCCATCACAGCACCTATGCGCTATATACCAAGAGTCTTCTAACTTTTCTGAAGCTATGTCCTCATTCATGTGGAAGAGGGAAACATCAGAATCGTTTTCAGTACTTTGTCAAACTGCACCCAAAACCTCATCCACCCCTCACGGCTCCCAGTCTGCCCTGGGCATATCCTGAGCTGCACATCACTGAGCAATGAGCCCCTGGTACTGAGACTGTGCTGTGCCCCTCAAGCGTGTTAGGGTAGAAGGAAGGTTAAGAGCCAATGCACCAGATGGGCAGTTCCAACAGGAAAAGGATTGCACCTGTCCTTGCCTGTCCTTTCCCTGGTGCCTGGCACAAAGTGAGGACATAGTAGAAGGCACCCAGGAAGTCCCTGTGAGATTGATTGGGGATGTGTGGATTAGACAAAATATGCATATGGAATGTGCAGGCACAGTAGGCCTTTGGTAAATCTGGATTGCCTTTCCATCCACATGCTAAAATGGAGCTTGGGAGTTATTTGATGCTTTGTGCCTGTCATCCTTGTCACCTTCATCCTCTAAGTGAGTGAAAGAGTGAGATATTCAGAGTAGGTTCCTAGCCCTGCTGCATCATGACAGCTGTGTTTTTATTTAAAGAAGAAAAAAAAAAACACCATGTGAATCCTGGGCCTGATTGGCACTCTGTTGTTAGTAAGCAAACTGCCTCACCTGTATTGTTTCTCTTTTGGTGTGCTTATTGCTTTGTTTTTAAGGAGAAATATTTTTGAGGAGAAATATGCCCCCCAAATCCTTTTTTGAGGGGAGCTATCTGCAGAAAAGGAACTTTATTCATAGTGTCTTTGAAGAAGTAGGACTGAAACTCAGAGTCAAAGCTAGAGACACAAAGGTGTAAATTGGGACCTAATGCCAGCCTGACACTCCCCTGAGGCTGGGCAGGAACTACTGCCAAATGGCTGACTGCCAGGCATTAGTGGCCTGGGGTAGTCCTGCCTAAGAGAAAACAAGATACAGTGAGATCTGGAGTCAGGCCTGGATTTGAGTTTAGCTCTGTGGCCTTGATCAATAACAGGCTCTCTGGGTCCTTCCTTGGCTTCCTCCTTGGCAAACTGAGATTCCATTCGTCCTACTTACCTACAATATACCCCATGGATTGTCAGAATACAAATACTTTGCGAGATGAAAAGTACTATATAAATATAGGGTATTAGTAAACAAGGTAATTTATAGGGTATCAAGTTATGGATTGAGAGTCAACATACATTTATTGACTATCATGTGATTGATAGGTGATAGGGCACAAAGGTGAATGAAGAGGAAAAAGAATTTATATTTATTGATCCTGCCAATTTCTGTTCCAAGCGCTTTATAGTTTATCTTTTTAATAGTGCCAAGACTCTGCCCTCAAGAGGCTCATATGCAAAAGGATGACACAGGCACCTATTAAAATTCATATAAAGCAACTATGATAAATGCCAGAATTGTCAAATGGGAATACAAATGAGGGAGCAGTTAATCTACTAGTCTCTCAGAGATGGGGGGAGGTAGAGAAGGTATAAAGAAATAACAACACTGATCCTATTAAAGCACGATTAATAAACCCATAGGACCGGAAGGGCATGCCACATAGTGGGGACGCTGAAAGGATGGAGATGGGAGGGTTGGCGTGAGGGGAAAGGAAAGGGGGCATGGTGGAGTGGAGAGAGTGGTGCCAGTGAGTGGCAGAAGGGGTGAAAGTTGAACTGGGGCTGATTCTGGAGGACCTTAGCTGTCATGCTAAGAAATGCAGATTTTATTTTACAGATAGTAATGAGTCAGGATCCCAGGACATTTTTTTTTTTTTAAATATGAGGAAAGTGACATGGTTAGATCTGTCCTCTTTTAGAAAAGTAACTGTCCAGAACAGACTGGCAACAAGGAGACAATTTGGGAAGTAATTGTAATAATTCAGGCAAGTGATCACAAGATCCTAGAATAGTAGTTTTCAAACTGTGGGTCACAACCCATTTGTGGATCTTAAAATGATTTTGGCAGGTCAGCCAAAAGTGTTGTTTCCTAGATATCCCACTTTATGTACTTACTATGTTTCCCCAAAAGTAAGACAGGGTCTTATATTTATTTTTCCTCAAGAAGACACCCTAAGGCTTATTTTCAGGGGCTGTGTTATTTTTTTTTTAAGTATGGTACAACAATCTACATTTATTCAAATATAGTTAAGTCATCTTCTTCTGGAACATCATCATAACTCTCCAAACCCCGAATTCCATCCTGAATTTTTTGCAACTCTATTTCCTTTAGAACCATTGGCCCCAGTCTCTCATGTCGAGCAATAGAGCTCTGATAGGGCAGATGAGAAGGGCTGCTCATCTTCTTTACCACTTTGCAATGAAATGCATGGGTTGTGCAGATACACTGCATAGCCACGCCCATCACTAGGTCTTATTTTTGGGGTAGGGCTTATATTGTGCAAATGCTTAGAAATCCTGTTAGGGCTTATTTTATGGGTAGGTCTTATTTTTGGGGAAACACAGTATATGTTATGTGCAAACTTTCTGGGCAGTTTGAATTTTTAATACATTCACTTGTATAGAAGATTTAAATAATATTCAAAATAAACAGCAGATTAACATAAAATTTGGCATGTTTAATTACAGAAACATTAGCTTTCAACATAGGTACCATTATTTCAGATACAAAGTACGACAGGCTTGAAGCCATTAAGTATAATGTAGGATTTATTACCTGGAAAATAAATGAGAAAAAAAATGGATGATTAATCATTGGGGACTTAAATCCTGAATAAATTCCCTCTTAGTTTCATTTTGCAAATTGTTTGCATCTAACATAAAAGTGACTTTATTGAACATTGCAACTGCAGAATGCATTCTTGTATCACAATGCAAAAATGTATTTCTTCCCCTGGGTCATGGTCAAAGTAAGTTTAAAGACACTGACTTAGAAGATTAGGGCAGTGACAGTGAGAAAGAGGGGTAAAGATATCAGAGAAATTTCTGAGGTAAAATAGGACTTGTTGACCAATTAGATGTCGGGGGAAAAAAGAGAAGGAAATTAAGGATGACTCACTGGTTCCTAATTTGCCCTATCAAGACACAGAGGGGTATAGTTCTGTTCACGTCCACCAATATCACTTGATGGAAAGTATGGAAACATAGACCAATGAGGAAGGTATTGCTGGGGCTCTGGAGATGCTCTATGTAGGTGAAAGAGACTCATAAACAGGGAATGTTAATGAAACATGGTCACTGCAGTCATGGACGCATGCACCAGTGGCTATGCCATCCCAAAGGAAGCCTAGTGTGGGTTTTCAGCCAAGCTTTCCAGAGGAGACGTTCCTGAGCTGAGTTTTGAAGGAGGGTTAGTCAGCCAGAAGTAGATAGGTGAGAAGGAAACAGTATGGCAAAGATCAGAGAGTAGAACAGCAGGATGTTTGTGTGAGTGGGTGTGTGAGCGAATGTTGTAAGCAATTTGGTGTTACTAGAACACAGAGATGCCAGAGATGAAGCTGGCAGGTTGTAAAAAACTTTGTCATGATAGGGAGTTTGGCTGTTGTATAAGATAAAGAGCCACAGAAAGGGTTTTTAAGTAGGTTAGTGGCAAGGTCACAAAAATGTGACTGTGTTTTAGAAAGCTTGCCCTGGCAGCACTATGGAATAGGTTTTTAGGAGGCACTAGGTGGGAGATCAAGAGACTAAAATTGGGGATATTAGAGTAGTCCAGGTAAGAGTTGCTGGGATGCACGAGGGCACTGAGAAAGGGGCAAAGAGAAATATAGAGCTAAAAGTTGGTGAGGTTTGGTCAGTAATTGAATATAGAGAACTCCTGTCAGTCAGTGTCTGATCAGGAAAACAGAACCCATGCCAGCAAATTTAGTAGAAAAAATATTTAACTGTGGGAAACTTTTTTTTTTAAAGCTGTTAGAAAAACCAAGACAAATAAGAAACAGGAAACCCTGGAATAAGGGAGAGAAGGGCCACTACCCCAAAGGCTGGAAGGACGAAAGGAACAGTCACTATGGGAGAAGTGACCTGAAACAGAGAGGGAAGAACCACCCTGGATTTCCTCCTGCCCCGTATCCAGTTGACTGAACCTAACTAGACACTAGCTTCTAGTTGGCATAGGAGGCTGGGAAGTGTAGATTTTGCAAGAAGAGCAAAGCAGAAGAAGGTGAGAAAATACATCTGAGCATAATACAGGCAAATGAATAAGGAATGAGGATAAAGAAGAAGAAATGGATTACTTCTTCCCTGAAATCTTACTCGGATCAAGGTTGGATGGTAATGTCAGAACCTGAGATTAGGAAATCAGAAAGGAGGTGAGAAGACAGATAAGAAAAAAAAATATCTCTGAATTACTGACTTTTAAAAGTCTCCCTCATTGTTATGTATAGAATTTATCATAAAGGAACAGTTTAAATATATGTTTAGAACTGTTTTTTAACTAGAAGTATCTTAACATAGGGGAGAAAAACTCAATGTTTTAAAACGTAATTTTTCCCCCAGAAATTTAACCTTCCCCCAGGTCTTGTTTATAACATTCACATTCACAATCTGTAGAAAAACACAAGGAATATATTGAGCCCTTACTAAGTACACTTTAACCCTAACCCTAACCCTAACCCTAGCTGTTCACTCTAGGTATAGTTACATAGAGTTTGTAAAAACTAATTATACACACTGTCTCATTTAATCATTACAATGGTTTTATGAGGCAGGAACTATTCTTGTTCCTATTTTACAGATGAGAAAACTGATTCCTTAGTGAGGTTTAGTGTCCCTTTTCCTCCTGTCCACCTAAACCTCACAGCCATTAGGTGTTGGCTGGAACTGGAGCACTGGACGGTCTGACTGGAAGCCCACGCCCTTCTTCCCTGTACTGTAAAACCTCGCACCAACTCCAAAATACTTAAATTCAAATAAATAAAAAACCATGATAGTATAATTGTGTTCACATGCATGCAGTTTCCTACAGACTAGCAAGTGTTTTGGTGAGTATTCTCACTTCTTATTTACTATAGATTTTAACAATCACTGTGCTTTTGTTTTCCAATTTGCAAAATGGGATTTAAGAGTCAGAACTCTTTTGGTGGCAAGTAACAGAAATCTAAGTCAACATAGTTTATACAAAATAAAAGAAGCTTATTGGCTCACTTAAATAAAAATTCCAAGCATTGGTTTGTCTTTCACCATTGCTGGATAGGGCTCAAATGTTGCTCTCAGCATTCTTTGTCACTCTCCCCTCTTGCCTGTGTTCTGCGATGGTCTCATTCTCTTACGGGCTTTCTTCCGGTGGCAAAAAAGGTGGCCTTCCACCATAACAGGTTTACATGGCCTTGCTGGCTGGTGGTCCCAGAAAGAGAGATGCCCTCTATTTCCCAAAAGCCATGTTAACCTCCAAGCTCCAGCATGGACCCATAGCCACCCTGGACTAACCACTGTGCCCAGGGAATGAGATTCTCTGGTGCTCAGTCCTGTTTGATTGATGGTCCTATTAGAATCCCATGGAGCTGGGGAAGGAAGCAGATGCCCAGAGCAAGGCCTAAAGGTCAGCAAAAAAGTTACACAGATTTCCACTACAGGGAATATATGAAACTCGCATTTCGCCTGCTTATCCAAACAGAATCCTGGAAGTATTTCAGGATCATTGGTAATTGTGCGTTCTGTTCTTCATTTGGACTGAGAAGATTTTCCTCACACTTCTTTTTTTATAATGCTTTTTCCTGAAATTCTAACCCTCTCTCCGAAGCAGAAGTAATATATCAGGTAATATATATATAATACCAGAAAATACCCAGCCAGAGCCTCTCTAGCAATACCACATTTCTACTCTCCGCCATCTTCCCTTCTAACTGCCCCCACATCTTCCCTCAAGAAATCTGAATCATGTTTGGGTAGAAAACCACTAGGTCCGTCTTTTGATATTAGTGGTCAGCATGGTGGGCCAGGGTGTAAGGCAAGGGTCCTCAAACTTTTTAAACAGGGGGCCAGTTCACTGTCTCCCAAACCGTTGGAGGGCCGGACTATAGTTTTAAAAACACTATGAACAAATTCCTATGCACACTGCACATATCTTATTTTGAAGCAAAAAAACAAACGGGCAAAAACACCCGCATGTGGCGTAGGGGCCGTAGTTTGAGGACACCTGGTGTAAGGCATCGTTCTGGCAATCAGTGGTCCTAGTTTTTTTTGTTTTTTATTGGCAACCGAGGACCCTCATTGAACTATGAAAATATTTCAGGAAGTTTCCAAAAGAAGTAATGAGTAGCATTTGATAACTGCCTTCTACTGTTTTGCCCTGTCCTAGCCTGGTTTATTTTAGAAGCCAGCTCGATGACCAAGATTATTCTTACAACACCAAGACTGTGGCAAGGCAGATGCCTCCCAGAAAGTGGACAGGGACTCAGCAAGAGCCCAGAGTTTGTCTTGTCTGTTTCCTGTTGGCACATAGTCTACCTTTAAAGAGCATTACTGCTGGAGATTTAAATCTGTCAGGACATGTTAAGTATATCCTATACAGCTATTCATAAAACCTGCTTCAACTTGCCAAAATGGCTAGCTGGATGCCTGTGTGAATGAGTTATTCTACTTCTGAAAAATGACTGCAACTGGCACATGAATGGTTTTCCATGTTATAAATAATAATAATTATTTAATGGTTTTTCTATGTTATAAATAATAATGGTTATTAATGGTTTTCCACGTTATAAATAATAATAATAGGCATTTCTTCCTCTAATGAAATATTTAAATATTAGTTCAGCAATCCATAAATACCACAGGGATTCTATCCTTCTGCCAGAGTCCCATTGTCCTGGTATTTTTACGTTGTGGAGATTGTCTCAGCTGATCTGGCCAGCTGTTTTGGAATCCAAAGATAGAACCAATTCTCACTTAAGTGGTCTTCCAAACTTTACATACCTATTTATTTAATTCTATGTTGTTACTGTCTGGGTGGTTAGGACTTCTAGGTATAATTTGTCTATTTTATTTTTATAGCCAAGAACGCTGTTACATATTAAGATGGTTTAGCCTTCTTAGGGCTAAATAAAACCAGTTCTCTTACCATTTTTATGCCCTATTTTCTAGGTCTTTAATCATTCTTTGTGCCCTGCTCTGCACCCTTTCTAGTTTCTCCACATTCTTATAAAAATATGAAACCTCAGACTGAATGTGAGTTTCTAACATGGGTTTGACCAACCTTACATATATTGGGAAAATTACTTCATGGTTTTTGTGTGTCATATTTCAGTTAATATACTGGAGGATCATGTCAGCTCTTTTAAAATAGCAGTTGTACATTGCTGACACATTCACGATGACTTAAGCTAAGCACCTAGACGGTACTATAAGGCTTTTAACTATTTTAAGTTAAAGTATTACGAAAGTTGTTATGGAGGCTATAACTACCATTCAAGGAAAATCTCGTTAAAAATAGATCATCGTCCTCATATTTTACACTTTGGCTGCTTTTTCTTCTAAAAGTTCAAAACCCTTAGCAATAAGTTGTCTAGCGTCAATTAATTATATGGTCTCAGAGTAAAATTTTACATATATCCTGTGTGTAATTTTAGACTCCCAAGCAAAACTTTTCCTGGAGGGATCCCTTTTAATCCAGTATTCTCAGTACTTTCCCCACTTGTTCTTGGGGATCTCCTTTTTTGGGAAGTTTTCAAGTACTGCTGTCTTTGCTTAAGATGTCTCATAACTAAATAAAATCAGTAGTTTTCATATAATTAGCATAGCTTCGAAAAATTTCTATTACAAAATATTCATTTTCCTATGATTCAATCACGTATTGCCCTCTCTTTCACTTCTATTTAATCATATCTTATATCACTTTTAAATAATAGTGCTAAATTTATGAAAATGTCATAAATTTATAGATTCTGATCAATACTTTCTTATTTCAGGCTGTGTTCTATTTGCATGCAATATTTCACTTTCCCTTTGGAGTTCATTAGATTACAAATAGAGTGTCCATCTAAACTTACAGTGTGAATCCATTCCTTTTAGTGAGCCTCATGAGTCATTTTGATTATTGTATTGATTGACAGTATTGTGCCTCCATCCATTTAATTTTTGTTTATAGATGACTATATTCCATTTTATTTCTGCATTGGCCAGAGTTCATTTGCAGAGAATAAAGTCTACTCAAGCTAGTTTAAGCAGGAAAGGATTTATTATGAGGTATTAAATGGCTTAAGAACCATTGAAATGGCCGAAGAAACAGACTTGAGGTCAAACTGGTAAGAACAACTCACAAAGCCATGCCACAAAATCAGACAACCAATGTTGTTATTGCCTTTTCTCCAATCAAGAGGCTGCCTACTCTAGAACTACATTACCACTGCCATGATTGGGAAGCTACTGCCACATCTGCTGGCTTCAGAACCACCTCATACTCATTACTACCCATACCAGCAAATCCAATGCTTCACCTCCTCCTGCCTTTTGACACCCACGAACCTAGTGACTAGACAGTGAGGGTGCTCTACTAAAGCTGTCACAGAAAAGCCCAGCACTTCCACAACCGTGTGCATGCCAGCAGACGCAACAAAAGTAGGGTTTACTCTCACACAAATGCCTCTCCTTGGCTGATTCTAGATAAATTCTGAGACCCATCTGCAAGGAGTCTAAGAGAATTTCCAGCCTCTGCAGAACAGGTAGACACAGTGGAAGGAGGATGGAAAAAATGTTGAAAACACCAGTATACAAAAGTCATCACAACCACAATCCAGTATCATCTTAAATTCATTGGATTTTAAACAAATTATGCCTCCAAGCCTGGCAGTGATAAGTGGAAATACTTCCGCACTTGTCATTTTTCTAAAAAAAGAATAAAACGACCATCACTTGCAAGAATAACTCTTAATGTAAATATGCCTCCAAAGATATTCTGATACAGGATTAAATATTACATTAGCATATAACTCTCTAAGATGAGTATCAACTCATCCGTTCTGTTCTCATGTAACAATAATGAGCATCTGCTATATGTGTTGTATGTAAGGTACAGTAGAGATTGCAAAAAAAAATAATATTAGACATATCACATTGTCCTCCCCCTCAACAAACTTACACTATAATGGGAAATAGAAATAGTCTCTCCAATGAAAAATATCTGGGTTCATTCAAGTCATTTTATTTACCAGATGTGTAACATTGCCATATAAATGTGTATATGCCAGATATACACATATATCGATGTAGATACATAGAATAGTTAGAACTTGGTAGGTCTTGAATAAACTATAGCTATTAAGTAGTTGTAATAATAAAAGCAGTAGAGAAATTACAAGAGGATATAGTAGACAATTAATAATCAAGTGAGTGATGAAGGTAAGTACCCTGTGAAGCATTTGATCATCTGCATTGCAGGAACTAATTGTAGACTAAAGAGTTACGATTTCTATCCAGACTGTTCCTCCTCTATAGTAAACCTCCTCTGGTAAAGGTGAACTCTGATAGGGTCATCACAGTTTGGCTTCAACTCTCACCCTCTCTCCCCCAACCAGTGGCATATTTCCCTGCCTGGCAGTCCGTGTCCTCTCTCATCCAATTCCCCCATGCAATGGACAGCCCAGTGAAGGACAGATGGGGTTGTGCCAGGACAGGCTGTTGGCCCAGCATAGCACAAGTAGGGGATGTCTTTGGCAACAGCAGATGTCATAAATTGCTTTGCCTGCCTTTAAGGCAGGGACTGCTTTATGTCTTCTCTGGATAGCTATTCAATAGGACAATGAAAACAAAGCCACCCTTGCCAATGTGAGTTTCCTCACCATGCCATTGTCTCCAAGGCATATGATTTTTAGAAAGAATTCAAGTCAGATTCCTTGATGTAAATGCTTCTTTACTGTTTGTAGAGGCAGCAGACCACCCCCATTGTAATGTAATTTCTCATGATCTAAAAGACCAGTAATAATGTTTATCCAATGCTTACTATGTGCCAGTCACTTTTACACACTTTATCTCATTTTAATAACAATCCAATAAAGTAAATGAATCCAGACTTTTATGCATGAAGAAATAGACCATGAAAAAGCCCATCCTGGACAAACATTCCATGAAATGAGTTAATTCGTACAAATATATGTATATCTGTTTTACATGCGTGTGTACAAAAAATCTTTGTAAAAACACACGAGAATCATGCACATGGTTGTCATAGAAAAAAACAAAGATGCCCTAGAAAACAGTCCAAAAGTGTTTCCTCTGGGTGATGGGATTCTTGTTTTAGAAAATTTTTCTCATCAAGTTTTCTGCAATGAAGATTAAAAATAGATACTTTAGGTAATCTTAAAATTCAAATAAATATAGTTTCTGTCTAATGGCACAGTGTGCTTTTAGCAACGTATAGTTAACTCTAATAGTGTACTCTTTGCTCTGACTAGTTAAATCTAATAATTACGATATTTATATATTTATATCAGATTTTGAGGTGTAATTTACTTACATTAAATTTCTTCCCCTTCTCATGTACAGTTCAGTGAGTTCCAACACATGTGCATAGTCATAGTGACAATCATAATCAAGGTAACAGAACATCTCCATCACCCAGAAAGTTCCCTCATGAACCTTTCTAATCAGTGCCTATAGCCCCTGGCAAGCACTGATCTGTTTTCTGTCCCTGTAGTTTTGCCTTTTCCAGAACATGATATAAATGCAATCATGCAGTAGTAGTCTTTTGTTTCTGGCTTCATTCATTATAAATATTGTATTTGATTACCTTTCATTACAATTGAGTCTGGGATGTTTAATAACATTTTTTTTTATTAATTTGGAGTTATAGTTAGGGTTCCTTTAATTACCTTTGACCTTTTACTTAAGAACTAACCTTTCTCCCCTCTCAAAAATTTTTTACATAATATAGGCAGTCAACAAATTCTAGTTAACAGATTTTTTTTACTAGGTTGCCAGAAGTAAAAAACTAAACAACAAGATGAACTTGTGTATTTTATAGCAAATGTTGTATACTTAAGGTAATCTGCAGAAAAACAATTTCCTTGTAATCCTTTAAAAGAATTAAAATGCAAAATGCCATATGTACTTTTTTTGTGGTTGCAGAAATGTCTATGAAAAGCATACCTTTTCCACTTGTAAGAGTTTCAGTTTTACATTCTAGATTTGCCTTGATAGTAACTGCAAATGACAGTAGTTATTACCTCTTCAGTTCTGGCAGCAAGTTCAAAGTCTATCAAATTTATTGTCTGAGCACATGGTGAAGCAAACTTAAAGCTTAAAAAAGCCTCTTAGCTGTAATTCTTGTTAGAGAGTTTTTTAAATGTACAATAGGATGTCCTAAAATTTGATTTCAACTTTAGCTCTGTATGTGTAACTGCTTAGAAGAGGGAAGAAAACAACATTTGAAATAGAACTGCTCTTTTGGTGACTTTTTTTTCCCTGCATGTTGCTAATCCTTTAGCTGAGTATTTTCAGGGTCATTGATTATAATTTTTGAAAACAGCGGTATTAAGATATAATTTAATTACCCAAATCTCACCCATTTAAATTGTACAATTCAACAATTTTTAGTATATTTACAGAACTGTACAACCGTCATCATAATCCAATTTTTTAACATTTTCCTCACCCCAAAAGAAACCTCAGATCCATTAGCAGTCATTTCCCATCCCTCCCAACCTCAGCCCCAGGCAACCACTAATCTACTTTCTAAACAACAATGACTTTTAACTTGGTAGGATTTTTTTTTAACCCTGTAGCTAAAAGGGAGCCATATCTTCATATTTACTTCATGCTAAATTATTTTATATTAGTCATTAACTTAGGACAATTCATTGTTACCCTTGTGAGAATGAATGCCTACCTAGGTCAATTTACAATTTTCTAAAAATAGTTCTTTTTTAAAAATAGATCGTTCCCTTTCTTCCTTCATTACAGTTTGTAAAGCTCTTTCTTTGAATCCTTTGAACATGTAGCTAAGGGACAGTTGGTGCTCAGGAAAGCAAATATTAGCATGAGTGGTTCCAAAAACCCCTTCCTTTAGCAATTAACAGGGTGTTTACACAACTAAAAATATTTCAGTAGCACGCATCTTCTCAACAAATTACTTAGTGAAAGTAAACAACAAAAGTTCTAAAATACATGAACAGCAGCACTTTTGTTAAATGTGTTTTTTAAGGTTTAGGTCTGTTTAGTGTCTAAAGGAAAACCCACTGGGTAGGGTGTAGAGATATTGCCTCACTGCTACTTTGTATTCTTTCACTAGTGACCTCAGCTCTTGCCCGAATTTTTTACTACTGGTAAAGAAAACAGTGTTTCTAGTTTTCTCTGCAACAAAGATCTCATCGGCTGAAGACAAAAGTCTAGTTATTAGAAAAAGGCTGCCTTAGAGATATGCACTTCTCAGAATAGTACGCTCAACAGGAAGAAGGAGCCAAAAATATTTTTTCATTCGTGGTAATGTGGTCTAATTTGGCATCTAAAGTTGACTTAGTATTTCAGAAGAAAATGTTGCTGTTAAGTTTATCAGATATATTTGTTAAATTTATTTTTCTTGTTAGCTTATATATGAGTTATGCGTTGCTGTGTAACAAATAATCCCAAAATGTGGTGGCTTAAAGTAACAACATTTATTATTTCTCACCGTAACCATGGGCCAGGAATTAGGGAGTGGCTTGAACGGGCAGTTCAGGCTTGGTCTTCTCATGAGATTCACTCAAATGTCTCCTGAGGTTGACATCCTATAAAGGCTTCACTGGCCAACAGTGGCCCACTCACATGGTAGGCAAGTTGGAGAAGGGCATAGGAAAGACCCTAGCGTCTCTCCACACGTGCCTCTCCAGAGAGTTGCTTCAATATCCATAACATGGCATATTCCCCCAGAATGAAAAATACAAGCAGACAAGGCACAGCTACAAAGTCACCTAGTTTCAGAAACCATCTGTCTTCCTTTGTTGGTCCCCCACAGCAGCCCTGGTTCAATGTGGAAAAAGACTTTACAAGGACACAAACACAAAGGAGCTGAGAATCCCTGGTGGCCCTCCCAGAGCTGGCTACTGTAGCTTATACTAGAAAGCCCTGCAGATAATTTTTAAACATTACCAAAATGCAAAGGCATTAATTTCTTTTCAAATAGAAAAATTCTTTTAGATATGTATTTTTATTGTTATTTTTAAAATATAAGAATCCCCAATGAACAGCAAAAACCTGATGAAAATACATACCCATTTTATTTTTTATTTATTTATTTTTTTTGAGACAGAGTCTCACTTTGTTGCCCAGGCTAGAGTGAGTGCCATGGCGTCAGCCTAGCTCACAGTAACCTCAAACTCCTGGGCTCAAGCAATCCTGCTGCCTCAGCCTCCCAAGTAGCTGGGACTACAGGCATGAGCCACCATGCCCGGCTAATTTTTTTCTATATATATTAGTTGGCCAATTAATTTCTTTCTATTTATAGTAGAGATGAGGTCTTGCTCTTGCTCAGGCTGGTCTCGAACTCCTGAGCTCAAATGATCCGCCCACCTCGGCCTCCCAGAGAGCTAGGATTACAGGCGTGAGCCACCGCGCCCGGCCATACCCATTTTAGACTCCAAGATTATTAATCTTCTATTCATTGAGATTATGCTATTTCCCCAGAACTGTGCTGGGAATGTATCTTCAAGGGTGTGACAGTCATCTCAGAATTTTATCCGGAGGATATCTTTACAACATCTTTTCAGAGTCATGTCCACTGTCAAAAGTTAGGCATGGCACTTGACCCCAATCCCCAGGGCTGTGCCCATACCTCCAGCTTTCTTTGGGAAATTCTGGTTCTCTTTTGGTCCTAAAAGGAAGAGGAACACCACCTATTAGAAACAAAGAAATCTAGATTCTAGCTATGTTTTGTTTCAAATACTGGAATGGAATACTGGAATACTGGAATACTCAAATACTCAGCATAAGCAGATTCATTGAGATTTCCTAATATTTTTAAGTTTTTCCACAATAGAAAAAATCCCAGAAAGATACGCACTAAACTGTTAACAGGGGGAATTGTAAACATTTATTGGTTATTTGTTTCAAACCCTTCTTGTGAACAGCGACCCTCTCTATCTGATAAATGGCCCCACTTCCTATTTTTGTCAATTGATCCACATGGGGGCTGCCGTCTGTCTTTCAGTTCTGTTTCTCTGGCTGCAGGAAGTAGTCACTTGTCCCACCCAAGATCTCCTGGTCACAGTGATTAGTTCAGAGATTAGCTTATGACTCAAGCCAGGCTAATCAAAGTGCTTTCTGAGGGTTTTGCTAACTGGTTTCTTCTAAGAGGCGGCAAGAAGAAGACCCTTCCCTCTATACACACAAAGATGGTTCTTGAGCTGCTGGTGGCCAAGTTCATCCCCGCTGGAAGAGAACTAGTAACATGCAGAGACAGCTGGAGAGGAGACAGAGCTCATCATGAATCCCCAGTTCCCAGAGTTCTCAGAACCAGATCCTGTATTTGCCTTTCTGAAGCCTTGGTTATATGAGCAAATAAATCTCCCTATTTGTTTAAGATAGATCAAACTAGGCTTCTGTTACTTTTATCCATAAGCCCTGACTAGTACCTCTTGAGAAGAGGTTAGGGAAATTTTACTTTCAATTTTATATATTAATTGTACTAATCAGATTTTTTGCTTTGGCTACAAATGATAGAAACTCTATTTGAACTAAACAAAGAAGAAATTTATAAGATCATGTATCCAAATGTAAGAAGGATATGGGTGAAGATGACCTAAGGAATATCTAGAATCAAGAGTCTAAATGTCATCAAAACCCTGCTATTTTTCTTTCTGGGTTTCAGCTTTATGCCTAAACTGTGGGCTTGGTTTTTCTCACCCAGTGGGGACAGGGCCACTTCTGGCAGGTTCTGGGCTCGTATCTTCTCATATCTTCCCAGTACCTGAGAAGAAAATTCTTCCTCCCCAGCTTAAATTAGCAAAAATCTCAGGAAAGAATTCTAATTGGCCTGGCTTGGGTCACATGCCCATTCCTGCACCAATTACAGTGGCCAAGAATGTACAGTCACTGCCCAAACTGATTCACATACGCTTCTCTATGGCTAGAGATGGGGAGTCATGTAGAAACAGGGCAGTTCCTATCTGGAAGCAATGTCTAGAGAGAAAGAAATTGTCCTTCAAGAAAGGGAAAGAGAAAGTGGCTCTGACACGTTCACTGAGAAAATCATTATAAGTAGGGCATCTACCCTAATTTTTGTGATTACTACATTCTATTTTTGTTCATATATTTTATAACAAATAGCACTTCTATAACATATTAAAACCAAATAAATCTATAACATATTATTAATATGTAATAATATTAAATGATTTCCCTTGAAATAATATCAAATTTATCAGAAATCATGTGGTTTGACTACTACTAATGCAAATACCCTCTCATACTTTCCTGGATCAGGAATTGAATGTCTTCGTATCCTCAGTGATGATGGGAAGAATGAGTGAAAATACATTTCTCTGAAAAACAAAGACTTGGGACATAAAAGCAGAGTCAACTAAACCTGGAGCTATTATTTAATCTGTAGTCCCTATATGACCATGGAAAAGTCACTGTCTCTCTGATTTCCTTTCCTTATTAAAAAATGAGAGTAACAATAGTAATACTATTCATATTTGGGTTTTTTTTTTTTTTTTTTTGAGACAGAGTCTCACTTTGTTGCCCAGGCTAGACTGAGTGCCATGGCATCAGCCTGGCTCACAGCAACCTCAATCTCCTAGGCTCAAGCAATCCTCCTGCCTCAGCCTCCCAAGTAGCTGGGACTACAGACATTCGCCACCATGCCCGGCTAATTTTTTTCTGTTATATTTTTAGTTGGCCAATTAATTTCTTTCTATTTATAGTAGAGACGGGGGTCTCACTCTTGCTCAGGCTGGTTTCAAACTCCTGACCTCGAGCAATCAGCCCGCCTCGGCCTCCCAGAGTGCTAGGATTACAGGCGTGAGCCACCGTGCCCGGCCCTATTCATGTTTTAAATATGCCACTGGATAGGAGGTGGGGAGAAGGAAGGCTGCAGTATCTTATAAACACAATCTGCAAGTAGCAGTTGGAATCATTTTCTTGGTACTATTATAAAAATGGATTCCCTTCAGGTAAAGTATAAAATTAGCCTGAAATGCTGAATGGCAACTTACGGTCAGTCGGTATATTATTTAGTATTTATTGAACACCAGCTTGTCCCAGAACCTTCATAGCGTATAATAAATGCTCTGTGTTCTCCTGGACTTTTGAGTTCTTCAGCAAGAATTCTGTTTGCCTTTCTGGGACACTGTAGTCTTTTGTCAGTGAAGTGCTTTGCACTGAAGTAAATTGAAATTTTAAAAATGCGAATGGTATTTAGAATTGTGAATATCTGAAAAGATATAGATTGATTATATCTGTTGTAAGTGTTTAGAATGACAGGACTTTAAGTATAAAAGCACCAAAAAGGTGAAAAATCAATATGAAAGTAAAAATTAAAGAGAGTAATTTATGCAAAATTGTGTTTGTCCTGCTTGGTCAGGTAAAATGATAATGATAATAATCACAATGATAATAATAATACTAAATGCCAATCTCGGTATGTGATTCACTCCTACAATTCCAGAGCAACTTTTACACACCTAAGGCAAGCTTCTCAGAATGGCCTGGGTCTCGAGAAAAATGGCTACTATTTGGCTAGGAATTTACCCAGGTTTGCTCTTCTAATGTGGTATGGTGGGAAAGAACAGAGAAGATTCACATTTCAATCCTGTTCTTCTACCCACAGGCTGTGTGGCTTTTGACCTGTGTTACTTAACCTTCCTAGATCTCAGTTTCCTCCTCTAAATATAAATATATATTCATGTATATTAAATCTATACATATATTTCCTAACAACAGTAAGTAACCCATCTGCAGACTTGTGTGAATTACATGAGATGATTAGTGAAGTATAGTGCCAGGCATGTAGTTGAGCCTTCCATGGGTACTAGTTGAATCGTGTTTTTTGTATTCCGCCATGAGGTAACCTTGCTCCCTGGAGGGTGATATGGTTTAAAGAGCAAACTGTGGGATTGTAAAGATAGTGAGATTGGGAAATTTAACAGTTGGTAGAGCATTCCTGGAGTAAGGGTTTCAGGCAGTCGTGATAGCTATTCCTCCCCTTGGGTAGGGAAAGGTGAGAGTTTATATTCCCTTTGGTCTGTTTGCCTTGTTCATTTCTATGCTGCCTGGTGGGCTTCTGAACGCTTCTAAGGTCCTTTGGCCTAAGCCTGGAAAACCAGTGCTTAATCTGAATGAAGCCTGTCCTCTTTCCCCACTCCTCACCCCAGGCCCTTAAGTATTTATCTAGCTTTATTTAGGCCTGTCCAGCCAGCTTTGAGAAGGCAGGGGGCCGGGGGACTAGGAAATGCTGCTTAGCATGTTGTTGATGTTATGCTTTAGTTGCAGCAGGTTTGTATGTTCAAATAATATTAAAAACCAATAGGATGTGGAACTTGGGTTGTAAAATTAATTATGGTTAATCAGCAAAATGATACATTTTATAAGACAATTTTAAAAATGCCTTTTAATGACTTGGTATTATATTCTTTTATCACTTGTGACTATGTAAGGAGAGAGATTTTAAAATTCAATTTATCAATAATCACCATCACATAAAATTAAGTGTCTTAAAACTGTAGATTCTGTGACCTTAGTATAAAAAGGACTTAGATTGCAAGAGGAGCTCTTAGGCCTTCAACTGAAATTACCCCCTAACCAAAACTGCTATTTTTTTAAAATAGGACTTTTAAAATATTAGAGCAGCAAGTAAGAAAGAAAGAAAGAAACTCTTCCTTCGCAAACTGTGATAAACTTTAGGAAGCAGTGTATGTGCCATATATTAAAGCAAGCCAAAGTCTGGTAATATCAATTATTACATTAAAATGTAATAAATATGCATTCTACTGCTGCTTACTTATACCTTATCTTCCAATCTCATTTTTTATCCCAATCCATAATTTTGGCCAATTACTTAAATCAATATCTTAATTTATAAAATTGGAAATCTAATAAGATCCCACAAATTTCTCCCAGATCTAACATTGCATGACCTTTTCCCCAGATCACTCAGTGTCTCTCTCTATTTCACAGCTAGACATCCAGTTGCTTAAGTTCAGCGAATCTTTAAGGAATACAGGATACTATGTACTATGTAAATATGAAAAGTAGCTGTTTGACAGGTGAGAAATAGAATGCTAATAGTAGGTGGGCATAATTAATGACAACCATTGTGATTCTTACGACTGAATCATGACAAAAACAACAGCTTAAACTGTACTATAACTATACATCTGTCCTAGTTTGGAAAGACTATTGAACCACATTCTCTTTCTTGAAACATAGTCTATGTGAATCAATTACATCAAGTATTGAGTAATAAACTCAGTGGCTCTTTGAAGCACCTTTACTTTTTCAAAAACAAATATCATATCTACATTTTTTTTTAAGAGACAGGGTTTCACTCTGTCACCCAGGCTGGAGTGTAGTGGTGTCATCATAACTCACTGTAAACTCAAGCTCCTGGGCTCAAGCTATCCTCTTGCCTCAGCCTCCCAAGTAGCTAGACTACAGACCTGAGCCACAATGTCCAGCTAATTTTTATTTTAAATACACACACACACACACACATATATANACACACACATATATATAGATGGGGTGTCACTGTGTTACCCAGGCTGGTCTCAAACTCCTGGCCTCAAGTGATCCTCCTGCCTCAGCCTCCCAAAGGGCTGGGATTATAGGCATGAGCCACTGTGCCCAGCCTGTATCTGTACTCTTTACCTTTTTTAAAATGTAAACTTTGATTTTGAAATAATTTCAAATTTACAGAAAGCTTGCAAGAATATTGCAGAGGACTCCCATATACGCTTTCTATAGATTCACCAATTTTTTAAAATTTGCTTTGAACCATTTGAAAGTAGGTAGCCTACATCTTGCCCTTTATCCCTTTACTTCTCAATGTGTGTTTCCTAAGAACAAGGGTATTCTTCATGTAATCACAGTACAGTTAAAAAATTAAGGATATTCAATATTGCTAGAATATTTTAATCTACTCTAGAGTCCCTGTTCTAATCTTATCAATTTATTTAACAATAGACTTTATAGTATTTTCCTTCTCTAGTACAAGATTCAGTCTGGGTTCATGCATTGCATTTAGTTGCCATTTCTCTTCATTCATCTTTAACCTGAAACAATTTCTCCATCTTTGTTTTTCATCATGTTCAGTTGGGTTTTTTTGTTTCGTTGGTTGGGTTTTTATGTGCAGATGGTTGTTTCATGGAATAGTCTTCCACTTGGGCTTGCTGACGTTTCGTCATGATTAGATTCAGGTTATGCATCACTATATAAATGATGTCATATCCTTTTCAAGGTGTTCCCTTCATAGGCACATGATATTTATCTTCCCTCGCTGACAATTTGATTCTGGCCACCTGGTTAAGGAGTGGTCTTATACAGGTCTCCCCTGTAAAGTTACTGTTTTGTCCTTTGTGACTAATATACAGTGTCTGGAGTCACGTCTACTTTTAAGACTAGTGTTTGCATCAAATTTATAAAATTAGAAGTCTAATAAAATGCCAGGTCATCATAGAATTAAAAAAAAAATTTCTAAGTATATAATGATTCTTGCTGTGTTCATACAAAGAAAAAAAAACACATCTAGAGAAGCAGTAGAATATAGTGATTGATACTGTAGACCAGGGGTCCTCAAACTTTTTAAACAGGGGGCCAGTTCACTGTCCCTCAGACCATTGGAGGGCCGTTGGAGAGTGCAGCACACATTCCACACATGCGCACTGTGGGCCCAGTATGAATCGGCTGCTAAGCAGGACAGGCAGCGGCGGCAAAAACACCTGTTGGGCCAGATAAATGTACTCAGTGGGCCGTAGTTTGAGGACACCTGCTATAGATTCTGGAGTCAGATGCCTTAGGTTTGAATCCCAGTTCCACCACCTTCTTACTAGAAAGCGTAATAAGTTACCTCACCTCCCTTTCCTTCAACTTCATCATCTATAAAAATGTGGAAGATAAAAATACTCTCTAGTTCATGGTATTGTTGCACGATTAAAGGAGTTAATAATACATGTCTGTCATATAATAAGCACACTATAAACCTTGGCTTTTCTTTGAAATATATTTTATATTTTATACATAATATATATTCAGGGCACTCTTTTAAAAAAATATAGGCTAGTAACTAAAAATCCAAATAAGGAGGTAATTCTTTTAGATGCAATTCTTCTTCTACCAGATCCAAAACATAAATTTTGACAGGTGTAATTTTTAAAAATTCCTAATGCAATTGTTTTGACTTTCTTTTTTCTTTTCTTTTTTCTTTTTTTAAATCCCACAACAGATTTCTTACTCATTCATTTCTTGAACAAAGAAACAAGACAAGCTCGTATAATGTTCCAGGCACAGATGTAGGCACGGGGTATACAGTGGTGGACCAGATGGCTCTCATGGAGATGATATTCTACTGGAAAATATAGTTAAGAAACAAGTCAACATCTAAATTAAGATAATTTGAGGAAGTACCAAGTGTTCCGAATAAAACAAAACAGGGCGATGTGATGGAGCCTGGGTGGTAATATTAGATGACTCAGTCAGGGAAAGCATTTTGGTGACATACATATTTAATGTCTCTTCATTGCTTATCTAACAAAATTTTTTATAGAATTCTGACTTGAATTGAAACAACAAGGAACAAATCCTTCCTAGTACATTAGGGTCTATAAATAAGATATTATGACAGTTGTATAATGTTTTTTTACTATTGCAGAATATGTCTCAGTTAAGCTGATCTTGAATAGTGCTGCTCTTAATTAAAAATGTGCCCCCTTTACCATCATTTCTTCTTAATTAAGCTGCTGATGTCATTGATTACACAGTTTTATTTAGAAACTAGTTGCATAAACACTTCTTCCTTCCCTCTACTATATTTTCTATCCTAGCTGTTGTGGAGGCAAGTTGTCCTTTCAAACATGTTTCGGTGTCCACAAGTTAAAAAAAAAATATTTTGAAACATACCTTATAGTATCATCATTCCTTCATTTCTTCATAGTCTCATTTGCCCACTCCAGTGTTACGTGGAGCTCAGAGAGGCTGAAACATTTGAGGATTATTTTCTTGTGCCTTGTGAGATCTTGCTGAGAGTATCTCATATAACCCCCTTGGACATGAGGCATTTGAGACTGGAATGTCAAACAGACTAGCTGTGTGACTTTGGGCAGAGTGTTTAACCTCTCTGAGCCTCATCTCTAAAACGCAAGGCAATTGTGAGGCTTGGATAAAATTAAGTGAGATTATATACACGAAAGCTTATTCTAGCTAGTATCTTGCCTAGGGCTCTAGCTGCTCATCAAATATGACATCCTCTTCCTCCATTTATACCCCAGGTTACCTTTTTGGAGCTAATGAATCTGTCCAAGGAGTCCCTGAAACTGCCCAACTCCCTTCAGGATAGAGTTTCTTATCCTGTAAGGGCAGCAAATACCTGGAGGATGAGGTAGGCTCCAAAACTACCTCAACAGGCTAGTCCAGGATTTCTTAACCTGGGACCCATAGACCCTAAAGCACAGCAACCTGGGGTGTACCTAGAGTCAGCTGGGAGATGTGAAGGAATGAAAAGCAGGCTTTGCCCACTCTGATTTGTGTGATGTGTGTCCCAGGTGGCAGTGGCAGACATTCCTGCTCTTTCTAGTTCTGTTCCTAGTTCTTGATCAAATATTTAAATAGCATCACCATTTACTTCCCAATAAATTAGAATTGACTAGTTTCTCATAGTTCAGAACAGCATTTCTCAAAAGTGTGATCTGTTTCAGAATCTCCCAGTTGCTTGTTAACTATGCAACCTCATGAACCCTCCGAAAGTACTAAATCAAAATCCCTGAGGGTAGGGCCCAGAATCTACATTTAATAACCTTCACAAGTGACTCTTAAGGTACAACAAAGTTATATCCCTGGACTCTGACCATATATTTCACGTGGATTTTGCTCTTCAACTACTAAATTTTTTTCACCCAGATATAGAAAAGCAAGTAAGATTCTGAAAATGTCTGTTTTGTAAAATGGTTTGCAAGTTTCTGCAAAACAATTTGCAAATTTCTAGTGAATTAATCCTTTGCCTGGAGAATAATTTTTCTACAATGGGAAAAGTACAAAAAGTAAGAAAAACATTGATCCACTAGGAAACTAGGTGTCAATTTACATAAATTTGCAACTGATCCTGGCCCCCATTTATTTGGGGAAGCAGTGGTCTTAAACGCCTAGAGAGATGCTCACTGAAATGGCCTTAGCTCTTTTGTCTGGCTTTAGTTCCCATATGCAAGATGTATGGCTAATACGCACATGAGCACTCCTCATCTTTGGGAGCTGGAGCACACAGTTGGTGCTCCACCCCTACACCAGGCGTGTGGATTTTACAACCCCAGGCCCAGTGCGGATTTGGGGTCCTGTACTTTGAAAGCGGGTTGGCGAACAGGTGGAAATTCTGCAAGTACATGGTGGCCAGGCTTGTAGCTTTGACTCTGTAGATTTGGAGGATACCATGTATTTAATACAAGTATGCTCAGGACCCATATGACCCCAGAAATGGTCTGCTAAGTCTGATTGATTTGTTGTTGTTGTTTCTCCAAACAGA
>VSMD01125913.1:0-21011 GCA_008750895.1 Mirza zaza | reverse complement strand
TAATCTCAAGGCTGTGGAAACAGCCCAAGTGCCCATCAATCCAAGAATGGATTAATAAAATGTGGTATATGTATACCATGGAGTACTATTCAGCTCTAAGAAACAACGGTGATATAGCACATCTTATATTTTCCTGGTTAGAGCTGGAACCCATACTACTAAGTGAAGTTTCCCAAGAATGGAAAAACAAGCACCACATATACTCACCAGCAAACTGGTATTAACTGAGCAGCACCTAAGTGGACACATAGGTACTACAGTAATAGGGTATTGGGCAGGGGGGAGGGGGGAGGGGGGGCGGGTATATACATACATAATGAGTGAGATGTGCACCATCTGGGTGATGGTCATGCTGGAAACTCAGACTTGTGGGGGGAGGGGGGAATGGGCATTTATTGAAACCTTAAAATCTGTACCCCCATAATATGCCGAAAAATAAAAAAAGCCAGTTTCAAGTAAGGATATCCTGATAAAGCAGTTAAAAATATTGATTCTATTAAATCTATAGATTAATTTTAACATAGATTTATATATTCTGGATAATAATAATTCTATATTACTTATAAATTAATATGTTCTATAGATTAAATTTTTATATTCTATGTCATAAAATGGGAATGCATTTCTGCTGCATCCTGAAGTGTTTGCCTTAAGCGAAGCACTTGTGCAATTGAGCTGTTATCCAAAACGGCTGCTTTTTTCATGGGATTCCATTTTAACTTGAAAGACTGGAAGTCAATCTATGGTTACTAAACCTTGAGTTTTTTGTAGACATTTTCTCAAAAATAAACAAAATAAGCCCATCACTAAAAGGGAAACAACTGACACTATTTGTGGCCAATGATAAGTTTTTGCATTAGAATTTTGGAAAACTTGGATCTATCACCATGGGCTTGACAGCTTCTCTTTATAGGTTCCCTTTTGGGGATGAGATTGGTGCTGGTATTAATGAATCCTATTTGTATAACAAAATGTATTAACATTTCAAATATCTGTATAAATCAGTAATATCTGTATAAGCCAATATTCCCCCAATGACAAATGTATGATGTTACAAAATCTCTCATAAGTAAAAAAGTCCATTTAAAGTGTACATCAGACCAATGGATTCATGTTGTAGAATAAGAAGAGTTCATTGATATGATTTCAGATTCTACCTTGCAACTAACCTTTAAGAAACTATCACTTGTTGAGTTTTGGGGGAGGTATCAAAGAGGAAAATCCACAGTTATCTGAAAAGGATATTAAAATAGTCCTCCATTTTCCGACTACGTATCTGTGTAAGGCCAGATATCCTTCATGTATTTCAACCAAACAACATATTGCAACAGATTGAAAGCAGAAGCAGATATGAGAATCCAGCTGACTTCTATTAAACTACACATTAAAGAGATTTGCAAAAACTTAAAAACAATGCCACTCTTCTTAATGATTTTTTAAAGTACATTTTTTCATAAAAACATACTTCTTATATTAAAGTGAAATGGGTTTACTATTGTTGGTTTTAATTGGTGGTGTGCTGATAAAAGTTTAACAACTGGCTTTCTGGAAAAAAGAAAAGCCGTGATTTGTAGCATTAGCCAATACTCGAGGCATGATACTCTCACTATGGCCAATTTCAAGCGACAATGTGAAGTCAACCAGTTCACAAAATTCCTGATATAATCCACACAATCCACATAAACAAAAGCTTTTTGGGGTCTTCAACAATTTTTAAGAGTGAAAAGTGGTCCTACGACCAAGAATTTAAGAGCCATTTGTATAGATCTTATGTAGCTAATTTATTTGTAAATTCACAATGTAATCATCAAAATGCAGAAATATTTTAACTCCCTTAGTGCAATGATAGAGTAACATATTGCAAGCACTTGTCTATTTTCTAAAGCAAAAGCATTAGCTCAGGCTAGCATCTAATAGCATAATACAATATTTCTCATTACTTTTGCCTCTAAAAGATTTTAATGAGCTATGGATTTAACACACACCGAGAGCAAAGGCAGACAATTGTTTGAACAGTCAAAACTATTCTCTGCAATTGCACTTTTTGAAACTGTTTCTTTATATTCACATTACTTTCCTCAGATTCTAAGAAACAAACATAGGCAGTTTTCAAAATTAGAAAAAGAAAAGAAAGGGGAAAAACTTGCTACAGTTCGACTTTGCAAATATTTTCTTTATGAAACCATGCATCTGCTCAGAGTTAGCTGCAGAGTGTGACTAACATTTTCTACCAAGGCTTGTGCTGTGTCCGTTCCCTTTGCTGAGGCTGTGTGTTAATTAAAATTAATTACACATGCCAGCAAATAGTTTCCCTCCGAATGCAGCAAACTGAAGCAGGATAATATAATTTATACACAGGCATATAACTCAAACTTTCACAATATTTTCCCTCAGCAGGTATAGTCATTAAGGACATTCTTTATGGTTAAGTTGGTTTCACCATAAGTAAACTGAGGAAAAATAAAAATATATCACACATGTTAATTCATAAATAATTCTTAATTGTAAATTGATATTTTTAAAAAGCCAGGCTTATTATTAATATTCTTGAGTGCATATTTTGAGGTAGCTCAATAATCTTCATATAGCATTATATACCTAAGTGTTGCTTTGATTTTTTTTTTTTTTTAAATTCAAGAACTCCTGGGCAAGATGTTACTGCTTTAGTAACGACAGGCTAGTGTACATACGGTCACATTGGTAATAATGGCAAATGCTGTGCCTGCCAGAGCATGCCACAGATACATTATTCAACTGCAACTGAATTTAAACAGCAACACAATAGAATAACCCTCTTTGGACTTTTTATTTTTATTTTACTGTGTGATTTAAGATTTTTCCTCAATGTGTAGATTGTTTTACAGTATTCTACAGGGCATCTCTAAAAGCCTGATTATTGCAATAGTCAGTAAAACATGCCCTTCGTTTTCTTTATTTTTGTTCTTGGGAGGCCTCAAAGACTGCCAAGGAAATTTGGGTGTTTAGAAATTTCCTTTAGGCTAGATCCAGCTAGAGAATTTTCACAATCCTGCTTGTTCATTTCTTAAGAGCTCTCCTCCCCAGGTTGCTGACTGAAATACCTGAACACTTGGCTATCTCACTACTGGCTTCAGCTTGGGGGTGCCATGCTACCACAAAATCACCACCACAGTGGCTACAAGGAAGTGTAGCACACAACTCACTTTAATTCTATCCTTCTCATAAATAAATAACTGGAATGGAAACTCATTCTTTAAAATAAAAGCCTGAGATAGGCCAGTTTATATCTTAAATCCAGTTATTTCAAATGACTAGTTTTCAAAAAGAAAAGCTAAATTTTTAATAAAAATTAGCAATCATTTGTGCTAATCTAAAGTGGAAGGATGATCTGTCAGACTTTCTCTTGCAATTTACCACTACAGCGTCTCATTTAAAGCCTATATCTTAGAACTGATTATCTACTTTTCTGTAGTATGTTTACAACTAACGATCGCTCCCCTATCGTTAATGAACAGCAGCTGAGGCTGTGTTATGGCTCCCAAAGGCAGGCACACTTCTGTCCCAAGCCACAGTGTTTGTCTGAAGAGGGTAGCGGGGGAGGGGATTGCCCATCAGCAAATAGTTGTTCCGGAAAATAGGTGGGGAGAGGGCAAAGTGTTTGTTCTGAAATCCTAGAAGAAAAGTAAACTTGCACTGAAGGACACAATTTCTTTTTGTTCTTGAACTTTACACAGTCGTGTTGGGCTCATTCATCAACAATCTTTGGACGGAAACCTCCTGAACATGAATGCCTCAAATGCTCTGACCAAAATCCCTGCTGGCACTACGAATGGCTTAAGTTACAACTCCAGTTCAAATCCTTGGGAAGAAAGGGACTGAATCTAGGTTGCTGGTTCTATCCTATCAATTCCTTTGTTTGAAATACGCAAAGGCTCCTGAGGAGAATAAAGTCTAATTCCCACAGAAAAGAGGATCTGGACTATGCACAGGTGTTTTAGGCGTGAAGAATTCCTTCAAAGCCTTTTAATGACATTTGAAAAAGCTGAAAAGCACCAACTTGCTATTTTGCTATTTTTCTCCCTCAGAAAAGGTAGAAACAGTCATCCAACAAGGACATCATACTTCTATTTCATTTCAGAGTTTAATTTGAAAACCAATAAAAAATTTTTAAATTGATTGCTTCAAGTCATAGTCATTTCATACTCAAGCAATTATGTTGCCTTTCATGAGAATTTATCTTAGCTGTGAAATCAATTGTCATAGACTTAGTTAACAAAAATATTACCAAATTATATTTGATTTCTGTCTTGGTGTGGTGGGTGAATCAAATAAATCAAATGGGCAGACACTTTTGGTTCTCTAATCCATCTTTCTCCAGGCTCCCCTTTGAAAATGCTTTCCCCCTCCTCTCTGAGGATTTCCTAACGATGCTATTTCATAAGCAGAGAGACACTCTTAAAGGGGAAAGATGCAGTAGCCAGTAATTGGGAAACTATTGTAATACACCGGATCAGAACCATATGACAACAAATATCTTTGCAGTGAGAGACTGGAACAAAGGAAGAGAACAGACACGAAAACAGAGTTCTCTGATTCAAAGATTTGGATTTAGCAGCCTTCAAGATATAAACTGTCTCCAGTCAATGCTTTCCAGAAAAGAAAAAAAGAAGATGTAAAATTTTCTTTTACTGATTTTTTAAACACTATCCAAACACAGGGTTTATCTTTCTAGATTTATAGAGAGAGGTAAACATTACTGCCATATTGGGAACCAAATCTATAACTGCAAAAGTCCACAAACCTCTGTCTGATCCATCTGAACCAGGGGTCCTCAAACTTTTTAAACAGAGGGCCAGTTCACTCTCCCTCAGATCGTTGGAGGGCCGTTGGAGAGTGCGGTGCACATTCCACACATGCGCACTGTGGGCCTGGGATGAGTCGGCTGCTAAGCAGGACAGGCAGAGGCAAAAACACCCGGAGGGCGGATAAATGTACTCTGGCGGGCCGCATGTGGCCCGCGGGCCGTAGTTTGAGGACCCCTGATTGAACTATCCTTAATAGTTCTAGGAGAAAAAAGAAGTGAAAACTTGTGAACAGAGAGTTAAAATTCTGTCTTATGGCTCTCCTTTTGCCTAGCTTTTAAAAGTTCTACATATCATAGAAAACCTGAAATTTCTTAACACTTTGCTAGAGCTAAAGAAGTGAAAACTTAGAATGCTTAGTGTAGCTTTCTAAAGCATTTTTGAATAAAAAAAGTAAGATTATGGGAACAAAGTTGAGATGATTTACAGTGAAACATCTATACTGTGTTTTCTTAAAGAAAAATGTCATGGAATTCTATTGTTCTATTTAAATCAAACAGCCATTTATACAGTTCATATATAACTAAAAATTCTCAGAGTCTTACTTTTTTTTTATTTCAGCATATTATGGGGTACAAATGTTTAGGTTAGGTGTGTTGCCTTACCCCCATTCCCCACCAGAGTCAGAGCTTCAAGCACGTCCATCCCCCAGATGGTGCACATCGCACTCACTATGTATGAATACACCCATCCCCCCGCCCCCGCATCTGCCCAATGCCAGATAAATGTTATTCCTATATGCCCACTTAGGTGCTGATCAGTTAATACCAATTTGCTGGTGAGTACATGTGGTGCTTGTTTTTCCATTCTTGGGATACTTCTCACTCGTATATGAAGTTCTAGGCTTCTAGAGATTACTATAGAATGCTTTTTATTATTATAGCAACTGCATTATTTATATCCTTTTCCATATAACAGAGGGGGAAATTTTAGCATCCATCCATTCAATCCCTTGTGCTACTGAGCTTGCACAACTGCCAGGTACTGTGTTAGGCCCTGCGGATAAAGCAGTGAAGGAGACAAGCAGCCTTTCCCTCATGGAAAGGAATCTAAGAGACAGATATTGAAGACCTACTTACATTTTAATTAATTTAATGTATCATTGTGTTACAAATAGAAAAAGTATAAGATGTTAAAATGTTTACTTAAAACACCTCATTTCTTAAACACATTGTTTAAATGTTTCTCATAGTACCACCACTGATGCCTTATTGCTACCAGTTGACTTGTGTTCTGCTCTGAACAACACATCAGATGTCAGTTGGTCTCATATCTGCTGGACTTTCCTTTTTGCTACTAAGAATAAAGCATGGGGAAAAGCAAGCCTATTTATCACATGTGAAGTTACAGAAAGGGTACAATGAACCCTACAAGCCAATTGAGAGTGACAGTTTCTACTCTCAAAGTGATTTTTTTCCTCCATCAGACACTCATAGTTAAAGGGTATCACAAACACCCCTCCCGGAAAAATGACCACCCCTCCCATACTCCATGGGAAAAAGCAGGATAACACAAATTTCATGTCTCAGCTTGGGTTGGCAGACTGATTATCGATTGAATCGTCTGACAAAGGAATGTCTCATTGAGTCAGGGTATTTGGAAGAGAAGCAAGTCTCAGTGTTCTGAAAGGCAAGAAGTAATGTCTTAAACATGATTTTGATGATGGTGGGATAAAAATGAAATATGATAATTTCTCCAGGTATCTTGTTTATGCTCCATATGCAAGCTTAATCGCACTGTGTTCCTCATACAGTATTTCATTCCCTAGTCTGCAATGCTACGTGCTTTTGCCCTACTGCCATTCCAATCAATACAAGCCTCTGCCGTCCCTATTTTAATATAGATGTGACACATGACCACATCCAAGTGAGATATGACATTTTAGACAAGGCATTGTATGCCATCTTTTGCTCAGCATATTTATTTAAACACTTTTCCAAATAACTTTAAACTCTAAGCATGTCTTAGTATAGAAACAGCCATAAAGGTATATAAATGGAAAACCTGACTCCAATTCCTTTCCAGCTAACAAGTGGAAAAATATACTGCTCAACAATGAGAATAAAGAGCCATTCTTTTCAGAACACCTAAAGAGTGCACATTAACTATATTGCGGCATTATTTGACATTTATTGAGTGTCGGCAATGTGCTGTGGACTAAGTGGAACAGTGAAACATCCTAAAATGACTTTCTATCGGAAAAGGGGGGAGGAGGTGAACTGAAACACTTGGTAATGTTGATAAACTATATCCTGAATTGAAGCCACACAGCAGTGTCAAAGAAAGAATGCCTTATTTTAAAAGAAAACAAGGTTCCACAACCCCAAGTAGTGCTCAGAAAATACCATGTGGCTGCCCTACAAACCCCCTGGACAGAAACAGATCTCTGCTGGCTACCAAAGCTGACATACCTTGAACGAAATGGGCCTTAGCATGACCTTAAAACTGAAGGCCTGCCTGGGGAGAACAGAGATCAGCACAGTGAGGCCATTATCTGGACATGCTTCTTCCAGAGAAAATATGGTATTTCTAACAAAATCAAATGGAACAAAAATCTGGGGGAACATTTCAATCCTTGGACTTAGACTATGGCACAATGAAGTTTAGGAATCTTTTAACTTAGATTTTAACTTTTAACTTTTGATTCGGTGATGCAATGAATGTGAGAGCAAAGCATTGCCGTGGATCATTCTCCCAGGTATCGAGGATACCATCTTTGAAAGGCCTGGAGGAAGGCCAGGGAATGCGTATTCTTACCTGGAGTTTATAGGCTACATAAGTCTGGGTGTGAAATTACTCTCCTCAAGCGCTGAAGTCACTGTAACTAGTAACAAATCCTTTCATTTATAAAAATCTTAGCACTGAAACACCGTTTAGAATGGCTCAAAAATCTGGTCACCAGGCTCATAAGGATCATATTAATTCACCGGGACACTGAAGGCTTTTTAAAAAAGGATGTTAAATGTATCAATTCCCACACACCTGATGATGGGGGACCACAGGGTAACTGTCTTAAAAGTTTACTGTGGAAACCTGAAACAGCAACTGAGTGAGCTCTTAGGAATAACGTTGTGATACAAACAGCAATACCTAAAGTAGTTTTTCAGGAACTGCAGCAGAAGTACTGGTCAGTTCCATGCACAGGGCTTTAAAAATGAGTCTAAATGCAATCCATGGAAATCTGTACAAGCTGACAGTAAACTGAAATATCTACACGAGGAGTTCAACATCTCTTCATTGCTGTTCTTTAAGGAGCGATTCTAACTAAAGCAATAGGTGGGATTCCTGTTCCATAGTTAATATCTAAACTACTATATCAGAAATAACTCTGGATTAGGAGACTTTAGACCTGTGTTCCATTTCTAGCTCTGTCCTTAACTGCTTTTGTCACATGGGAAAGGCATTTAACTGTTATAGATGTTAGCTCCTTAACCTGTGTGATAAGGAGGATAGACAAAATTATCTCTAAAGTCCCAGAGAACCCTAAAAAGCCGTGATATTTTACACTTACATTGGTGCCAACTCTCATGTTCAAACAGGAGATCTTAGCCACAAGCCAATGCATCTCACATGCATCTGCTGAATAGATAAATAAATTGATCCAAAAGACTGATGTGGAAACAGGGATGAAAAATACTAAGCAATGGATGTATTTAGAAAATCTCTTCTAAATTAACCAAGGATAAATTCGTCTAAAGGCAAGGAAATAGAATATTTATTTTCTTATAAGATCTTGTCTCAGAAGAAAAAAATAGAACCATAATCTCGGAATCAATGTAAGTGGTGAAAAGAATATGATTCAAGCATAGTTGATAGAAATATGCTAAGCATATGAGGTTTTGATAGATGTATGGTATTCCCTCTACTCAGAGCATTAAAATACATAAACTTACATGGGTGAGTCCAGTTCAATAAACCCTATGAAGACAAAAAAGGAATGTTTTTATTTTTGTCACTATGGCTCATCTTGCCTTTGAAATTAGCTTCTTCTCATTCAGAAGAGGCTGGCAAAAGAGTAAGCAATTTCCCACTACTTGCTTTGACTAATACTATTTCCCTTTTTTAGGGCAGTCCTTTCTATTTCCTCTACATCAATTCAAGTCATAACCTACTGAGAGTCGCTTTCTATGATGCTACCCCTATTGCTGTGGCTAAATCCTATACTATCTGCTATTTTAGCACTTAAGAACTAGAATGGAATACACTATCATGTAATCTGGTTAAATGTTACCTTATACGCTATAACTCATTAATTTCATGTATAATAATCTCCCAACTAGAATTCATTTCCTTTTTTTTTAAACAATTCTTCATTGATTTCTTAAATTTTATATTTTAAAAATCAGTGAAAAATGAATATATGACACTCACTACTGATTGCAGGTGTTATCACAACAAGACCACATCTTCTGTTTAGAGTAACTTATTGACATGTAGGGCTGATAATGAATAAATGTTTAATAGATTATTTGGAATGGATAACAGTCAATATTTATCGAGAGAATAAAAGAGTGTGAGAATGATCACTGTTTCTCTGTCACTGGTTTGCAAAACATTCACGTCTGTATATACACTGACCCCAGGTCAGCCCTCCAGGTTCACTGATGTCATAGTCTTCACCCCGTGGAAGTCAAGAACGTACCTTTTTTGTTTCTACCGTCTAATGGTAATGAAACGTTACTTCATTTTAACCAAAATGGCAGAATGGAAAATTTAAAAACTCTTTGCTACAAGACATCCAGAATTGATGAAAACTTCATTTTGAATGCCTAAGCTGTCTCGAAAATAAAAGAAATCCTTAACCTCCACTCCCCTCCCTCCAAAAAAAACCCAAAGGAAACAACATTTGTTGTCACTTTTGCCACTGAATGATATCAGTTTCAGTAACTAAAATGCTCAGATTTTAATGTTCACAAAAGAACAGGAAATAGAATCTTGGGATTTATGTGAGAGGCAGGACCCTGTGAAGGTCACATACTGAGAGAAGGGATGGACTGGAAAAAGAAATCTATCCACCAGAAAAGAAAAATTACAAGCAAATTTATCCTGGCCTGGTCAAAGACAAAGTGTTAGTGAACTTGAAGATAGTACTAAAACAATGACCAATAATGAAGCACAAAAGAGAGGTTTAAACACATGGAGAATGGAACAAAATGGTATAGGATAAGCCTAATAGGAATTCTAGGAAGACAAGCAAGAAAGAACAAAAAGACACAAAAGTCAAAGAGATAATATACAGTTGACTCTTGGACAGTCCAAGGGTTAGGGGCACTACCTTCTGGCAAAGTTGAAAATGCACATGCAACTTTTGACTCTCCTAAAATTTAACCACTAATAGCCTACTATTGACTGGAAGCCTTACAGATAACACAAATAGTCATTTAACACATATTTTGTATGCTATATATATTATATACTATATTCTAAAAGTAAACTAGAGAAAAGAAAATGTCAAGAAAATCATAAGAGAAAATACATTTATAGTACTGGACCATATTTATTGACACCTCAAGTTTACATCATCAGTTTATAAGATGAATCATCTGTCTGAAATGGAAAACTGCAGCCGCAGACCTCAATCTACAGCACTTATCAAGCAATTCAACTCTTGTAATATTATGACTTTCTCTGCTTCTTGGGAGCACTTCCAGCATCACTGTTGGCACCTTGTATAGGTCCTAAGGTATTGTACTAAGCATGATGAAACATAGGCATGAACTACAAGAGATCACTTTTTACTGTGATACTCAATTTACTGGAGAGATGAACTGCTCACATGGAGATGATTAATATCAAACAGTGCATTGAGTGGATACTTGCAACACTTGAGCTCACCACAAACATCAACAGGAGCTAGTTATTAAGTTATTATAGTAGTACAGTAGGTACTACAGTTAATTTTATGAAGTTATGATTAGCACTTTACATTTGTTTATATTTCTCTCAACTGTGAATGACACTATGTATGGTCAGTAAGTGTTGTGTGCATAAGTTTTGATAAATTTTAACTTTTTAATAATATATGTATGTATATTTATGGCAGTAAATAATAAAATAGACTAGTATCTACATACACTTTATGTATTCATGAAATATCTTTTTCTTAACTTTGTAATTATTTATAGGCTATGTGATATTGCAAATCTTTAAAAATTTTCTTATATATTCACTAAAAAAAATCCAGAAATAAGGGGACCCATGCAGTTTGAGGCAATGTTTTTCAAGGGTCTACAATACAGTTTTTCAGAATTTATGAAAATCATGAATTGCCAGGATTAAGAAGCACAATGCCAAGCAATACACATAAAGCAACACACACAAACAAATTATATTGAAACTTTAGAATACAAAAGACAAAAGAGATCTTAAAGCAAACCAGTGAGAAAATACAGATTACTTATAAAAAAGAGCAATATTTAGACTGATAGCTGACTTTTCAAAAGCAGAGTTGAAGTCAGAATATAGAAGAATAACAACTTCAACATAATGAGATAAAATAACTATGTATAATTTAATATCCACTTAAAATATTATTCAATAATGCAGGCAAAATAAAAACATTTTCAGGAAAACAAACACCAAACAGAGTTACAATCAAGTAGCAACCACACTAAAGGACATACTTTAGCATGAAGGAAAATGAACTAAAATTAAACACTAGGATGGGAGAAGAAAGGTGAACAAAGAAGTTGCTAAACATGTCAGTAAACACAAACAATCACCACCTATATAAATTATAATATTGATTAAGGTGGTAAAAAAATTAAGGTGCAATTCAAACACTGGTAACAATAATATGGAAATCAGAAGGGGTTGACTGAAGTTAAAGTGCTTTAAGGTCATTTTGGAAAGTCTAGAAAGACTAACTTCCAATTTTAAGTCAAATACGAATGTCAAAATATTTAAAGAGTATCTAAAAGGATAAAAACAGAGTATACAACTTCCAAACCATGCAAAAAATAAATTAACTTGAATTAAAGAAAAAGAATGCAGGGGAGTGGGGAATAAGTATATAAAAGACAGGGTAAACACAAAGTCTAAAATTAAATTTAAATAAATTAGTAATAATACAAAATGTAAATGGCCTAAACTCACTAATTAAAAGAAAAAGATCTAACATTAGATTAAAAATGAACAAATCCAGCTATATGATACAAGAGAAACACTTTTAAAAACACTTAATAAAGATAAAGAAAATATAATGAGAAAAAGAAGTAAAAAGATATACTGAGCAAATATTAGCCAAAACAAACAGGAAAACCTAGAGGAAATGAATAAATTCCTGGACACATACAACCTACCAAGATTGAATCAGGAAAAAACAGAAAACATGAGCAGGCCAATAACAAGATTGAATCAATAATAAAAAGTCTTCTAACAAAGAAAAGCCCAGGACCTTATAGCTTCACTGCTGAATACCAAACTTATAAAGGAGAACTAATACCAATTCTTCTCAAACTATTCCAAAAAACAGAAGAGGAGGAAATTCTTCCTAATTCACTCTATGAAGCGAGTATTATCCTGACACCAAAATCAGAGGACACAACAAAAATCCAGAAAATTACAGACCAGTATCCTTGATGAGCATAGATACAAAATTCCTCAACAAAATACTAGCAAACCAAATCCAACAATACATCCAAAAGATAATATACCACAATCAAATGGGATTTTTCTCAGGAAAATGAGGATGGTTCAAATACACAAATCAACAAACATGATATATCACGCATCAACAGAATGAAGGACAAAAACAATATGATCATCCCAATAGATGCTAAAAAAGCATTTGGCAAAATTCAACATCTCTTCATGATAAAAACACTCAACAAAATAGGCACAGAAGGAGCATACCTCAACATAATAAAGGCCATATATGACAAACCCACAGCTAATATTGTACTGAATAGAGAAAAGTTGAAAGCTTTTCCTCTAAGAACTGGAACTAGACAAGGATGCCAACTTTCAACACATCTATTCAACATAGTACTGGAATTTCTAACCAGAGAAATCAGGCAGGAGAAAGAAATAAAAGACATCCAAATTGGATAGAAGTCAAGCTGTCCTCTTTGCAGATGACATGATCTTATATTTAGAAAAACCTAAAGACTTCACACACAAAAAAACTCTTAGATCTGATAAACAAGTTCAGTAAAGTTGCAGGATACAAAATCACATGCAAAAATCAGTAGCATTTCTATATATTAATAGTGAATTAGCTGAAAGAGAAATCAAGAAAGCAATCCCATTTACAATAGCTATAAAAACAAAATACCTAGGAATAAATTTAACCAAGGAAGTGAAACATCTCTATAAGAAAAACTACAAAACACTAATGAAAAAAATTGAAGAGAACACAAACAAAATGAAAGACATCCCATGATCATGGACTAGAAGAATTAATATTATTAAAATGATCATACTACCCAAAGCAATATACAGATTCATTGCTATCCCTAGCAAAATATCAATGACATTTTCCACAGGAAAAAAAATCCTAAAATTTGTATGAAATAAAAAAAGAGCCAGAATAGCCAAAGCAATGACACTCTACAAATGGGACACCTACACTCAAATGTTTATAGCAGCACAGTTCACAATCCCAAAGATCTGGAAACAACCCAGGTGCCCATCAATACATGAGTGAATTAATAAAATGTGGTATATGTATACTATGGAGTACTATTCGGCTTTAAGAAACAATGGTGATATAGCACTTCTTGTATTTTCCTGGATAGAGCTGGAACCCATCCTACTAAGTGAAGTATCTCAAGAATGGAAAAACAAGCACCACATGTACTCACCAGCAAATTGGTATTAACAGATTAACACCTAACTGGACATATAGGAATAACATTTATCGGGTGTCAAGTGGGTGGTGGGGATGGGTATATACAAACATAATGAGTGAGATGTGCAACGTTTGGGGGATGGTCATGCTTAAAGCTAAAAAGGACTCAAGGGAGGAGGGGGGGCATGGGCAATATACGTAACCTTAACATTTGTACCCCCATAATATGCTGAAATAAAAAAAAATAAATTTTGTTTATTCTAACTTTAAAAAGAAGAAAAAGAACAACCCTAGAAGCATCACTCTATCTGACTTCAAAATACATTACAAGGCTCAAGTAACCAAAACAGCATGGTATTGGCATAAAAACAGACACACGGACCAATGGACTAGAATAGAGAATTCAGAAATAAATGCACACGATTACAGTCAATTGATATTTAACAAAGGTGCCAAGAATGTACACTGGGGAAAAAACACCCTCTTCAGTAAATAGTGCTGGAAGAAATGGATATCCATATGCAGAAGAATGAAACTAAATCCCTATCTCTCACCATATACATAAATCAACTCAAAATGGATTAAAGACTTAAATGTAAGTTTCTAAACTATAAAACTACTAGAATAAAACACAGTGAAAATACTCCAGGACATTGGTCTAGGCAAAGATTTTTATGGCTAAGACCTCAAAGGCACAGGCAACAAAACCAAAAATAGACAAATGGGACTATGTTAAGCTGAAAGCTTCTGCCCAGCAAAGGAAACAATCATCAGAGTGAAGTGACAATTGTTGAATGGGAGAAATATTTGAAAACTGTTCATCTGGCAAAGGACTAATATCCAGAATGTACAAGGAACTCAAATAACTCAATGGCAAAAACAACAACAACAACAAAAAAAAACCATTAAAAAGTGAGAAAGGATCTAAATAGACATTTCTCAAAAGAAGACATACAAATGGTCAAGAAGTATATGAAAAAATGTTCAACATCACTATTTATCAGGGAAATGCAAATTAAAACCACAATGAGATATCATCTTACCTTAGTTAGAAAGGCATTTATTAAAAAGACAAAGAAAAAAAAATAACAAACACTAGTGCAGATGCAGAGAAAAGGGAACTTATCGTACACTATTGGTGGGAATGTAAATTAGCATGGCCATTATGGAAAACAGCATGGAGATTTCTCAAAATACTAAAAATAGAGTACCATAGGATCCACTACTACAATCCCATTACTGGGTATTTATCCAAAGGAAAGCACATCATTTTATCAAAGTGAAACATGTACCTCCATGTTTATTACAGCACTATTCACAGTACCCAAGATACAGAATCAATGTCAGTGTCCATCAACAGATGAAGGGATAAAGAAAATGCTGCATATGTATATAATGGAATACTATTCGGCCATAAAAAATGAAATCATGTCATTTCCAGCAACATGGATGGAACTAGGGGTCATTCATTATATTAAGTGAAATAAGCCAGGCCCAGAAAGACAACTATCACATGTTCTCACTCATATGTGGGAGCTAAAAAAGTTTATCTCATGGAGGTAGAGAGTAGAATGATAGTTACCAGAGGCTGGGACAGATGCTGGTATGGGATAGGTGATGAAGAGAGGTTGGTTAATAGGCACAAACATACCGTTAGATAGATGGAATAAGTTCTAATGTTCAATAGTATAAAGTAGGGTGACTGTGTTAACAACAATGCTACATTTCAAAATAGCTTTAAAAGACTTGAAATGTTCTTAACAGATAGAAGTAATAAATACTCATGGTGTCTGCTACCTTGAATTGATCATTACACAAACTATACATGTAATAAAACATCACATGTACCCCATAAATATGTATAAATATTATGCAGCAACAAAAAATTTAGAAAATATTGACCAAAAAAATTAGTGTAGCTATAGTAACATCAGACAAAATAAATATTAAGGCAAAATGAATTATTAGGAATAAAGGGCATTGTCCCCAAATTATTTTTTTAAAGTCACCAGGAAGATATAATTCTAAATACATAAAGCAAAAATTGACAGACTTAATAGAATATTTAAGTTCATAATCATAAAGTGAGATTTGTAATGCCCCTCTGATAAAGTAGGATTCTTTTTATTTTGTCTTGCTGCCTATGTCCCTTTCTAGAATGCAATCTAAAATATTTACTCTTTTGTGTCTATTTATTCACAGATGTTCTCTGTATAAGCAGAGAACAGTACCTGGAACATAACACCTCCCTAATAAATACTTGTTCAATGTTTGAATTATTCAAGAAGAAAAAAAGTAAGTAGAGAGATTGAAAAATACAATTAATAAGTAAATCCAATCAAGTTTCATGGAACCTGTACTCCCAAATCAGTAAATATATATTCTTCTCAAACATACATGAAATATTTATGAAAATTTATCATGGACTACACCATAGTCTCTGACCATAATACAATGAATTTAGAAATTAACAGTGACAACACAATAAAATTCCACACACTATAATATGTGAGACACACTTCTAAATAACTCAAAGAAAAAGCCATAATGAAGAATAGGAAACAGAACTAAATAGTAATAAAAACACTACATTTCAAAATTTGTAATAAGCAGCTAAAGACTACCTAGAAGGAAATCTATAGATTCATATGCATATATAAGAAAAGAAAGGATATAAATTGATCAGCTGCACATATACACTAAGTTAGAATAAAAAGACTGAAAAAATAAACAAAGAAAATAATAAAGAAGAGAGCAGAGATTATTGAAATAGAAAAAATTTACACAACAGAGGATCAAAAAAGCCAAAAGCTACAAAGCTGGTTCTCTGAAAATAGACAAAACTCTGGCAAGATTGATCATTAAAAATAGATAAGCCTTAATATTAGAAATAAGAAATGTTCAAATTTCAGATATAGCAGAGATTTAAAAACATTGAACATTAAGAAATATTTGATGCTAATATATTTAAAAGCAAACAGAATGGATAATTTTCTAGAAAAAATATAATTTATCTAAACTGACCCAAGGAAAAAATAAAAAACCTAAAATCTATAATCATTAAATATATTACTAGTTAAAAGTATATTTATCGAAAAGTATATTTACCATCTTATTTTCTAGGTGACTTCCCACAGTCAATTAACAGTTAATCCTTATCTTAAAAAAAGTGTTTCAAAGAACAATAACTTATTCCCACTTCAGTTTGTGAAGCTAACAGAACCTTGATATTAAAACCAGCAGGGACATACAAAAAAGGACATTTATGGGCCAATCTTGCTCATTTTATCATTTGTTAAAATGTTAGCAAACTTTACGAATGCATAATAAATAATAGCACATCATGACCTAACTAGATTTAGTCCCAAGAGATCAAGGATGGTTTAACATTAGAAGGTCTATCAATGTATTTTGCCACATGAACAGAATAAAGAAGAAAAATGATATAATCTTCCCAGTGGAGGTGTTGATAAAATTCAACTCCCATCCATGATTTAAAAATGAAAACAGAAACTTTAGTATCTAGGAACACAAGGCATCTTCTTCACCTGACATTAGGTATCTATCAAAAAGTACTTAACTGTAAAAAATTTGAAAATAATTCTCCTTAGAAATCAGAAACAAGACAAGGATGCCTGCTGTAGTCAACACTGAACTGGAGGTCCTGGCCAGCACAAACAGAATTTAAAATTTCAAAGGAAAAGACATGGCAAATGTGTCTTTGGGGACATCTATGTACTTACAGAGGTCTCTGAGAAGTGGTGGATGAGTTCGATACCTTTTTAGAATTCCAGGATTCCAAAGTATCTAGATTTTTTAAAGTCCAGAGTTTTCTTATTCTGGTGGCTTTTGCTCTTTTTAAAATCCAAAGTTATATTTCATCGGTTGTATTTCATCTAAAAAGATCCTCTACCGTTGTCTTATTTTTAATTTGTACTTAGCACTTTTATAACCTGAACTTTCAAGGTTGACCAAGGATTCAATTTTGTTTGACTTCCTGTTTGGCAGTCACCTGCCCCACTCTGCATCCGGGCAAGAAGGCTGAGCACACCTCTGGCGATTGCTATAGGGTGTCCTGGTTGTCACTGCTCTGATGAAGGCATGCAAACTAGTACTGAGCTCGGCTCTAGTGTGGCAGACTCACTACTGCTCTCTCTAGGAAAGCTTTTCATTCTTTACCATTTTTAGGATGTTTTCATAAGCTGCTCTCAAATAATACTAAGTCTTTTTTAAAAATCCCATTTTAGTATTTGGTAGGGAAGTTGTATTTAATTTTCTTTCCCCTTGACTGTTTAAATGGCTTGCTCTTGTGGTTTTTCTAAGTATTTTTGTATTATGAGTCACTCTGAGCAACTGACTGGGAATGTAGGAAGAAGTCGTCTTCTTTTGCTATTTTAATTTACTGTGTGATTGACCCTGGGCCAGTCATTGAACCCAATCAAGTAACTTCATTCATTGCTAAATAAAGATAAAAGGCAGCCTGGAAAAATGGGTTAAAATTAGACCCTGCCACCTAATGACTCACTCTCTTAATAACTGACTCACACAAATTAATTAGTTTTTTTCTATAACATTTCCATTTGGAAAAAAATCTCCTTTATTATGCTTGCCTAGTTGTAGCCCTTTTATATCTCTCCAGCCATTTTCTGTTACCTCTCCATTGGCTTCTTTAACTTCACTGCTTAGTTTCAACGAACAATCATGGCACTCTATGATGATCAGCCCACCACTCCACCAAAAAAAAAAAACAACAACAACACATGAAGAAATACGAGTGGAAGGAAAAGTGGAGTTAGACAAAGCCCTGATACAAGTTCCAGCTCCTCCATGTACTAGTGTTGTGATCTTAAGAAAGTCAGTTAATGTCTCTGAGCCTACACTTTCTAATTTATAATTCTATCTTTTTAACTTCAAGGGCAATTATTACAAAAACCAGTGACAATGAATGTGGACAGTGCTTTGAAAAACTGCAAAGTATTCTATATTTTCATTTATGTTAACTGAATAATTTTATTCATTGAATTTAGTTATTATATAATATATAGGTTTTAAGAAGACCTTAAATGATATTCATGCATGTTAGACAGATACTATTAAAAATTAGAACTAAGTTGTAAGTATATAGACAATATATGAGGATAATAAAGGCTTTATAAAATGTAGCTTTAAGGATACATGAAGAATGATTTTGGTCCCTGCTGGGAAAGCAAGAAATAAACTAATTCATACTAGAAGATCTTTTTTATTCTAAGTTTTATTTTTTTAAAGCCATAACTCATGTGGAAATTCAAATTACATAATAAATGAAAGAAAAACTAAAGAGCTGACAAATTTCAAGGTGTGACGAAAGGAACTATTTGCAAATATGATCTCTGGATCATGTAGAACTTTAAAGGAAAACAATCTGAAGACAGAAACTGCTTCATTTTCTTACCTTTGCTCTGTATTAAAGAGTGCAAAAATGTGCTTGCTAGACATAAAGCTCTTTTCCACATCTCGAACTTTCAAGTTGTCCAAGGGAAGCATATACTTCTTTTCTTTCTCCTATTAGAGGTGAGGGAGGGAGAGAGGGAGAGAGGGAGAGAGAGAGAGAGAAAGAGAGAGAGAGAAAATTGACTTTAATAAAAGATCACGAAGCTTCCCAAGGCAACACATCACCTGAGTTACCTAACACTTGATTGCATTATCGTGATACTATCAAACACTATTTTGACACCAGCTACCAAGGAATAAGTTATTTGAGAAAGGAAACTCCAGTGATTCTCAACACTTGGGTCAGAAAAATTGTGAGGGAAGTTTACAGGAAGGGCTCCAAGATGGAGAAAACACATGGTCCTCTACCCTTTCCCCCTCATGTGGGTCCCCTTAGATGTTTTTAAATGTTAGTTTGATATTAAGAATTTAGCCATCTGTTAATATTTAACAAAAATGTTCTGGTCCTAATTCAATGAGAAATGCCAGATGGATTTCATTTCATGTTTTATTTGCAGCCTAAGCAGTTTTGATAGCCAGTGTTGGCAGGAAAGTGGAAGCACAAGGACCCTAGTATGAAATACCCCTTATAAGCTACGATAAAGCACAGAGAATACTTCCCTCATTTGGGTCTAGAATAAAATATAGATCCTGAAAAAGAATTAATCCATAAAATTGTTGATCTCTTTGGGGAAAAAACTCATTAGAAGTAGACTGAAATTAACTAGAACAAATTCTCTTTTAAAATTAATAATTCTTTAGGAAGACTATGGACATTGGAGAGGTGAAGTCTACAAATGGGGCTGAATTGGAGTTAGTAAAACATATTGAATGTCAAAGCATTATTGGAAACATTTACTTTTAGGGACTGGCCCAGAGGCAATATTATTTTATGTATAAATGTCTAACAACCAGTATAATGGGAGGGAGCCAAATACTCAGTTTAAGAAGTCTAGTAAATACCTAATACCATGGGCAGGTTAGCACAGCCCTTGTTGACAGCAGTCCTCTGTATGGTCCTAGGCTACATCTCTGGTGCTATTCCTGAGAAAGAGCAGGACTAGACCCCAGAGGAGGAGAGCATGGAGACAGCTGTAACTTTTAATAAATGACTATTAATGCCCATGAAAAATACATGCACCATACAAATGTGTTGTTCCTACAGCATATAGACCACTTCCTTGAGACTCTGTGGCTAGGCTCAGTAGCATGGATCAGAACTCTTCCGTGCTCTCCCTAGCTTGTTTGTGAGTGTCATGTCATGTTGCAGGAAATATCACTGGCTTTGCCACTTCTTACTCCTAAGTTAGTTGGAAAAAAGTTGGGCAAAGCACATTAGAATAGCAAAAGGGTGGCACTCTGGCCAGAAAAATAAGGCAACATGAAACAGATGCCTGAAAATACTGAAGGAAGCTGGGTAGAGAACAAAATGGCTATCTTGGTAAACAATGTCTTCAAAGAAAAGAAGAAACACAAAAGAAACTAAATGGAAGAGGGAGAGGCCTAAGAATAAACATGAAAAAGCAAAGTACTCCAAGAATATTCCAATATTTCTTTTAAACAATTAATAATGCATTAGCAGGCCGGGCGCGGTGGCTCAAACCTGTAATCCTAGCTCTCTGGGAGGCCGAGGTGGGCGGATCGTTTGAGCTCAGGAGTTCAAGACCAGCCTGAGCAAGAGCGAGACCCCATCTCTACTATAAACAGAAAGAAATTAATTGGCCAACTAATATATATATAGAAAAAATTAGCCGGGCATGGTGGCACATGCCTGCAGTCCCAGCTACTTGGGAGGCTGAGGCAGCAGGATTGCTTGAGCCCAGGAGTTTGAGGTTGCTGTGAGCTAGGCTGATGCCACGGCACTCACTCTAGCCTGGGCAATAAAGTGAGACTCTGTCTAAAAAAAA
>VSMD01125906.1:0-19996 GCA_008750895.1 Mirza zaza | reverse complement strand
CTAGCTCACAGCAACCTCAAACTCCTGGGCTCAAGCAATCCTGCTGCCTCAGCCTCCCAAGCAACTGGGACTACAGGCGTGCGCCACCATGCCCGGCTAATTTTTTTCTATATATATATTAGTTGGCCAATTAATTTCTTTCCGTTTATAGTAGAGATGGGGTCTTGCTCTTGCTCAGGCTGGTCTGGAACTCCTGAGCTCAAATGATCCGCCCACCTCGGCCTCCCAGAGAGCTAGGATTACAGGCGTGAGCCACCGCGCCCGGCCTCTTTGTGTATTTTTAATGCTCGATTCAATTTTTCTTTTTCTCAACCTACAATGGTTGTGTTCTTAAATTGCTAGTTATCTTCAGCTAAATCGAGTTGACTTTCACGAATCTGAAATTATATTCTTGGGGTCAGATTTTTTTATATGTTTGCAAAGGTGTCTGTTAAGATTTTATTTCAAACTAATTTTCAGGTAGGTATTCAGTTTTAGCACATACCAGAATTTTAATTTTATTCTCTTTCATTTTTTTCCTATATGAGTAACATTGTCTCTAGCTCTTTTAAGCAACAAAAAGATAAAAAGCCCATCATTAAAGATGAAAAAGTTATGGTTTAACTTGCAAGGCAGGGTGCCAGGTATGGATCCCTTATTTTGGGAGGAGGGGTCTACAGACCCCCACACTTTGGATCCAGTGATTCAATTGTTTTATTGTGGGTTACTGGAAGTAACCACTTGATGGTTTCTCGATTAACAAGTTTTAAATGTTTGTGAATGTCTGTGTTTTATGTTTCTATTTTGGTTGTCATTTATGGGACAGTATAAAGGGCATTACAAGAAAGGAATAATTATGCCAATTTAACAATAACATAATAAGAATTTTAGAGCCTGTTGTGTCGTTGCAGAACTGATCATCGAAAGACATTACACTTTATAACTGATGTGGACATGATTATTCCTTGAGTAAAGAAAGTCTTAGTTTATGCTGTCTGAATTTTCAATCTTCTGTGTTTTATGGTGTGTGTGTGAACTGAATTCTTGAATAAGAACAGTAGGTACTAGATGTAGTTAGGACTTTAGAAGAGGGCTCCAACCTTAAGAATGAAGGTGCTTCCTGGTACTCATTGAGTTAAAGTATAGTAACTCTCCTATAACGGCAGGTCGAACCAGCTGCAGTTCCAGAAGGAACCTGTGGTCAGTGGACTGTCCTCTACGATGCCAATGAGCGATCTAAAGAAACTTTTCAGCAAAAATGGAAAGGTACACCTGCCCTTGCATCTTCCTATGAGGCTTCAATTTAGGTTAATAATAAAACTCAAGAACTTATATCTTTCTCATGTTAATTTTATTGGTTCTCATTTCTGCTTTAAAGAAGAAAAGAAAACCTGGAAAGAATCCTCTCACCTTTGTGTCATGCGCTTGTTTCCTGGTTCACAGTAACCACGATATCCAGTGGAACCGATGGTTGGTTATATTATAGCACGGCTCAGAGTGTGTGAATAAAATTTTTTTTTCAAGACTGGGTCTTGCTCTGTCACTGGGGCTACATTACCGTGGTGTCAGCCTAGCCCAGAGCAACCTCAAAGTCCTAGAATCAAGCAATCCTCCTGCCTCAGCCTCCCGAGTAGCTGGAAATATAGGCATGTGCCACCATACTTGGCTAATTTTTCTATATTTTTAGAGACAGCATCTTGCTCTTGCTCAGGCTGGTGTGGAACTGCTCACCTCAAGTGATCCTCCCGCCTAGGCTAGGATCACAGGTGTCAGGCACTTGCCGGGCCAGAAAGTGTGTATAAATAGCTACTATCTAAATGATCTTCTTGTTTTTTCTAACTTAGAAAAAGTTAGAAACTTTTTCTAAACTTAACTTTTGTTAAGTTTCTAACTTAACAAAACTCATCTTTTTTTGTTCTATATAAACCTTCAAGCTGGCATGCTGAAAAGAGAAAAACCTCATTCAATAAATGAGTTATGACTTTCAAAAAAAAAAAAAAAAAAAGAGAGAGAAAACCCTTTAAGAAACAGTAAATAGGCCGGGCGCGGTGGCTCACACCTGTAATCCTAGCACTCTGGAAGGCCGAGGTGGGTGGATTGCCTGAGGTCAGGAGTTCGAAAACAGCCTGAGCGAGACCCCGTCTCTACTATAAAGAAATTAATTGGCTAACCAATATATATAGAAAAAATTAGCCAGGGATGGTGGCGCATGCCTGTTGTCCCAGCCACTCAGGAGGCTGAGGCAGCAGGATTGCTTGAGCCCAGGAGTTAGAAGTTGCTATGAGCTAGGCTGACGCCATGGCACCCACTCTAGCCTGGGCAACAAAGCGATACTGTCTCAAAAAAAAAATAAAAAAAAAATAAAAAGGTACTGCTCAATATCACAAGATCTGTTCTGTGGAGTGTAAAGATATTAGCTCTTAATAGGCATGCAAACTCTTTGTACATATGTTTAAATGCCATTTGTATATAAAAAGGCATGAAATAGTTTAATCTCACCAATATATTTTGAAAAATAAGAAGTTAGCCACGTTTACAGATTGGGTGATGTGCCTGGGTTTCCAATCTCTATGATCTTGGTAAGTTCTGGCCTGTTAAGTCTATATAACAGTGTATACTATAGTAAGCCAACTTTTTATTTTAAATTTTTTTTTTTTTTTTTTTTTTTGAGACAGAGTCTCACTCTTTCACCTGGGTTAGAGTGCTGTGGCATCAACCTAGCTCCCAGCAACCTCAAACTCCTGGGCTCACAATGATACTCCTGCCTCAGCCTCCTGAGCAGCTGAGACTATAGGCATGCACCACCATGCCTGGCTAATTTTTTCTCTCTATATATATTTTTAGGTGTCCAGATAATTTCTTTCTATTTTGTAATAGAGACGGGGGTCTTGCTCTTGCTCAGGCTGGTTTTGAACTCCTGACCTTGAGCAATCCACCTGCCTTGGCCTTCCAGAATGCTAGGATTACAGGTGTGAGCCACCGTGCCCGGCCACGTAAGGCAACTTTTTAAAATTAAAGAATGCAAATTAGAGAAGGTAGAAAACTAGAATGGTTCCAAACCCCCGCTGGTAAGTTTTTCATTTAACAGTACCTGGCTCCAGGGAAGGCTCTTCAATTTCCTGCAATGAAAAAGCTAAATAAGGCCATGCTAGGTAGAGAAAACTTCGTTTTTTTCAACAATAAAAACTAGAATAACTAAAAAGGCAATTTTCCAAACAAAGCCTGGAAAACTCAAAAGCGCAACAGGTAGAAAACCTGTTTCTGTGAGTAAAGACCCCGCCACTGGCACCCGCCTCACTATATTCATTTTTCTGTTAACAAGCTTGGGTGATATTCGTATTTCATGGTGGAGAACTGGTCACATGTTGTGATCTCTCTAGATTGAACTGTCAAATTCAAGAAGAGCAGGGTTTTCATTTTTCTACTTTTAGTGTCTTAATAGAAGGTATGACACGTATCAGACAATTACTTTTTAATGAATCTACAGTTAACTTTCTGAAAATTTAAACAGGGAACATGGGTCCCATGTGGTTTGGCTCCTGTTCTTATTTTGCTCGGTGGTGCCACCCTAGTCTCCCTGGGCACTGAGTGATCTGCAGCATTAGCTCTTCACCCTTCATTTCCTCTTCTATTCAGCGTCCCCACCAGGCTAGCTCTAATGTCACTCACATATTTTCCCAGGAAGCCCTGCCAATTCAGCTATTTCTATTCCTTGTCGATAACTGCATCTTGTTTGAGTACCCCTCCCCTCTTCTGTCTAAAGTTACTACCATAGCAGGCACCTGTCCCTCTTTGGCCTCAAGTCCTCAGCAAATGGGTCGTCACACTTCTTCCTTCCCCAAGAGGCCCATCCCTCCCCTTGCCCCATCTTAGCCATGTCCCACACTTGCTTTAGTATTTAGCTCAGGGTCATCTTCTCTACAATGGCTTCCCTAGCAGCTCCCTCTCTAACACAAACTCTAGGTGCAATGCCACTAAGGAAAGGGCCTTTCTCTTCTATATATGGTCCATACGCTCCTGTGTTTCCCATGCACAAAAGGCACATTACTCTGGAATTATAGCCAACACTGAAGAGTGATGACTGACCAGGGTCCAGGCATAAATTTAAGTGCCTATATACACCTACTTGTCATCAGACAGCCCCAGGAGGTTGCTACTATTAGTATCATCCTTCTTCCTATAGATTTAGTAACCATGGCCAGGAGTATATTTCTAGGTCATTGTTACAACAGAAAATACACAGTTCCTCTCAAAGATAAATTGCAGTACATTCCATGCTTTCTAGAGAAAGTTAAGGAAAAGATTTACAATGCCAAGACTGATCATTTCCTTTATTTGTGGAGTCCTAATTCCCAGCATGTGGTTGGCTACATGGGATGAAAATAGATAGAAAGTAATTGAAACTGTGAGAAAGTGAACAGTTTCCAAGGGCTTCCCAGGATCTTGGAGGAAGGTCTAACTCACTCACATCCATTTATTGGGTATGTGGGATGTCCTTACCGAAGGACACACGGCAGGTGGGAAGCAGACAGAGTTTGAGCAAAGGCCCTGAAACTTGATGTCTGTGCTCCAAATCATCAGTCTAGGCTCTTTCCAATGCTCTGGTTACCTGTGTGCTCACATGCAAAGGGGGCCCTGCGAGGATGGGGACCATACTTATCTCTCATGTAACCCTAACCCTATGTCCACACCTGACACATCACAGGTGCATCCCACATACCCATGCGCTCCTAGTGAGCCATAGTGCTTAAAGGGAACTAGTCAAAGCCACAAGGTAAGTCATTGGCCACAGGTATGTTATATTTGGAGGGAAAGTAAGACAGGAAAAACCCTCTCTAAAGATTCTGACAAATAAGCCTTGCAATGATTATAACTTGAAACTGTCACTCAATGTCTGCAATCATTTCTGGAGCCTGTAGTCTAATCTTGGATTCTTTTTTTTTTTTTGAGACAGAGTCTCACTTTATTGCCCAGGCTAGAGTGAGTGCCGTGGTGTCAGCCTAGCTCACAGCAACCCCAATCTCGTTGGGCTCAAGCAATCCTGCTGCCTCAGCCTCCCGAGTACCTGGGACTACAGGCATGTGCCACCATGCCTGGCTAATTTTTTCTATATATTAGTTGGCCAATTAATTTCTTTCTATTTATAGTAGAGATGGGGTCTCGCTCTTGCTCAGGCTGGTCTCGAACTCCTGAGCTCAAACCTCGGCCTCCTAGAGAGCTAGGATTACAGGCGTGAGCCACCGCGCCCGGCCCTAATCTTGGATTCTAAAATTATTTAGAGGCCGAGCGTGGTGGCTCATACCTGTAATCCTGGCACTCTGAGAGGCCGAGGTGGGCAGATTGCTCGAGGTCAGGAGTTCAAAACCAGCCTGAGCAAGAGCAAGACCCCGTCTCTACTAAAAATAAAAAGAAATTAATTGACCAACTAAAAGTATATATACAAAAAATTAGGCAGGCATGGTGGCACATGCCTGTAGTCCCAGCTACTTGGGAGGCTGAAGCAGTAGGATCACTTGAGCCCAACGAGATTGAGGTTGCTGTGAGCTGGGCTGATGCCACAGCACTCACTCTACCCTGGGCAACAAAGTAAGATTCTGTCTCAAACAAACAAACAAATAAATAAATAAAATTATTGAGACACAGAAGAATGTACCTGTAATACAGTGAAGTACGATGATGAAGTATCTAAGGTGATTATAGTTTCTTTTTCCTCTACCTGTAAAAGAAATTGAGAATCCAGTTTACTACATCAATAACATAATGGTACATCTATTAAATGAAATCTCAATAGCCATAAAAATCATTAAGAACGAAATTGGGAACACAGTGTGTTAAAAAAACACATTATAAGTAAAACAGCTACTCAACATACTGTAAAAAACAAAAAGAATATAAAGAAGGAGGAACCATTATAATATGAATGCAGCTAGACTCAAAGAACTGTATATAAATGCCTATATGCTGATAAAGTATGAAGCCCACTGATATCAGTGTGGGTTTCAAAAGAGAAGCAAAACAAGGAAAAATGTCTAAGTTAAGCAAAATAAATATTCAAATTGGGTAGTAAACAGACTCTTCAGGGTGACTGGAGCACCAGGTTTAGGGGCTGTTCTACCAAGAATTAATCTAGAATCACACTGTAGACCTGGCACCATGGTTGAAGCCTATCCTATATTCCTAGTAGTCTAGGCAGCTGAGGAAGGAAGACTACATGAGCTTAAGAATTCTAGATCAGCTGGACAAAGAGAGAGAGAACCTGTGTCTACTAAATATAGAAAAATTCGCCAGGTTGGTGGTGCACCTATATTTCCAGCTACTAGAGAACCTGAGGCAAGAGGATCGCTTCAGGACAGGAGTTGGAGACTGTAATGAGCTAGGACGGTACCACTGCACTCCACCCAGAGCAAGAGTAGGGCTCTGTCTCAATGTAAAAAACCCAGGAAACTGAACGAACCTCTCTTCTCACTCACCCTCCTCCCTAGTCTAAAAACATTAAATAAATAAATAACTAAAAACAGAACCACACTGCAGAGTGGAGTCTTCAGCTTCCACGAATTACCCAAGCCTGGATGCCACTGACACAGAGGCTACCACCCTTGAAGTGACTACTACCCAGAAAGCAACAGCATCTCTGACAATCCTGCCTCCTACCATCCACTGCTAGATCGGAGTCTGAGGACAGGAGCACAGGATTGGCAAATCCAGGTGACCCCTCTATGCCCCACGTGAAGGAGAAGAGTAACTGTATGCTGAGCTCCTATTCTAATAGGGGGACTCTGCCCAAGAAGGTGTGGGATTCCCCACACACATAGAAGGGGTTTAGATGCTTTGTGACTCAAATAGTGGCTGTCTTCCCTACAGCCCTGAAAATCGGTATATTTCTAGGGGAAATATTTTTCCAATATTCCATATTGAGCATATATCATCATCACTTGTACTTGACTAGAAAAGACACGTGAAGGATCCAAAAATTCGGAAGAGGCCGGGTGCTGTGGCTCACGCCTGTAATCCTAGCACTCTGGGAGGCTGAGGCCAGCTGATCACTCAAGGTCAGGAGTTGGAAAACAGCCTGAGCAAGAGCGAGACCCCATCTCTACTATAAATAGAAAGAAATTAATTGGCCAACTAAAAACATATATATAAAAAATTAGCTGGGCATGGTGGCACATCCCTGTAGTCCCAGCTACTCGGGAGACTGAGGCAGGAGGATCGCTTGAGTCCAGGAGTTTGTGGTTGCTGTGAGCTAGGCTAACGCCATGGCACTCTAGCCTAGGCAACAAAGTGAGACTCTGTCTCAAAAAAAAAAAAAAAAAAAAAAAATTCTGAAGGTACAATGCCTATTCACTGGAAACCACTCCCCTCCACTCCTTCCCTCCCCTAATGAAACTGTCACAAGATAGACTGTATCCGAGTGTGCCAAAGACCACCTACCCCTTTCTCCGTCTGCATTACAGCAGCACAGGATTCTGAGCCCTGTCTGATTTTCACTTCTGTTTGGACATCATTTCAGTTCATACAACAATGCTTAGTTCATTCTGACTGTTATACAGTGCTATCACCTGTAGTACAGGCAGTAACATATTTCATAACAATTCTATGAATTCTGATATTCATAATTCTTACTATATGCTGGGCACTGCCCTAAGCCAGGGGTCAGCAAACCTCTTAGGGTTGCGTAGTAAACATTTGAAGCTTTGTGGTATGGATGGTCTCTGTCACAACTACTCATGCCTAACACTATAACATGAAAGCAGCCATCAACAACAGCAACAGTAGGTATGGCTGTGCTCCAATAAATCTTTATTTACAAAAACAGGCAGATGGTCAACATGCTGACTTCTGCTCTAACTTTGTGATAAATATGCATTGATTTATTCCTCCCCAAACCTATCCTAACTGAGGCCCAGAGAGATTAAGTAACTTGCCCAAGGTCATACAGCAAGTGGCACACCTCCAGTCTACACCCTCAACTCTTACACTACACTGCTTCTACACATTTATGACGTTTCTAGCTTTTACTGCAGTATGTATTATTTTCTAACTAGAAGCAGTAAGAAAACAAAACAGCCATAAGAAAATATAGCGAATGAGGAAGGGTATGTAATCCCTGCCACCACACAAGTATTTCTGCTGCTTCTTTATAGGAAGCTGGCAAATGATGCTACCAAAAAATAAAGCAACAGCAAACCCGATTTATATCAGAATAACTCTCAGAATAACAGCCATTTCTCAAAATAAAAACCTCCATTGAAAGACGATAATCTGCTACCTCTAGGGATAGAGAATTACTTCCAGGAGGAAACGCAAACATATTCTGAGCAATAGCAGAAGTCAACCGGCAGGGCTTCCTTCCCTGAAGACTGCTCGAGAGGCTCAGGCTGCAGAAGATCTGGGACCACTATGGACGAGGGGCCCCTCCCACGAACCAACACCTAAAGAGCCCTATAGAGATGCCTCACCATCGCCCTTCATTTTCACTGCCTTTCTTACCATAAATCCTTATGCAAACAAAATAATTTAATAACAAACGAATGCCACCAAGTCAACCTGGTGTATGAGTTAAGTACATGGACTCCTGGTCTTAATACTTATTCTATTATGGGCTGTATGTTACCTAGACATATTTCTTACCTCTGTATCCCCCACTTTCCTCAACTGCAAATGGTGACAACAGCATGAACACTTCACATCGTTGTTAAAAAGATTAAAGGACATAATGACTAATGCCGGGTAGGCAAAGGTCAGCTTATAATATGCACTAAAATTTTGTTATACATATCAGATGCTCCTAACGTGAAAAAGAGCTAAGGCTTTAAAAACCATGTCAAGGTTCCTATTGAAGGTTCACTATTAGGAGGGTACCAATTGGTTCTGAACAGGAAAAGAATAACTTCTAACCTCTTCCTATTTTAATATTTTCAAGGCATCTAAGCTATAACAGCACAGATCACCTTCCTATAAGAGAAAGGCTCTGAATAATGTCCTCAAAATGATTCATGCTGTTTCCTACAAATAAACAGAATGCACTTAATATACATCATGAGACACCACTTTTCACGTAAAGTGTATTTTCAGAATTGTCCAAATTGTACATGTAAAATGAACCATTCTTCTCCTGAACTGGCATTAAGAGAACTTAATTTCAAATATAAAACTATCATCTATTATGACACCTGTGGAACTCACACGAACATTCAGGACACTTTCCAGAGACACTGCCAAGTTACCTACAGCTTGTTCTTGAAGCTGCTCCGGAAGCTCTTCCATGTCTCCCTCGACTAGCTCTCTACTCAGACGGGGACTCTGGGAGATTATCAGCATCATCGTCCTCTACGCAATCTGCAACACTTCCATTATCAATTTCTGCTTCATCTAATACGCTGATATCTGTTATATCCACATCCTGCAAGTTATCCAGACTGGCTTCAACATCCTCCTATGACAAGACAAAACAAAACAAAACCATAACGTGACTGCCATTGGTCCATGCGCCAACCTGCTTCGCTTGCAAGGCTGCACATACCTGTCCATCCCCAGAATTTTCCTCTAGCCCGTTATCTTCCACACCCTCTTCTCTGGTTTACGCCCTGAGGACAAAAAACATCATTTACAGCATGAGATCAATCATATGCATTTCCCAGAAGCAATAACCTGGGAAATTTCTATAAGCCCCTAGCACTACATAAGCCATTTCTATAAGCCATTTCTAAGCCCCTAGCACTACATAAACCATTTCTATAAGCCCCTAGCACTACATAAGCAAAGACATCTTAAACACCCATGGCACCTATCAAGATAGAACACTGCATAAGGCAGCAATGGGAATGCCATTCGGCTCAAGGCAGGCCCCGCCCCACCCTCAAGTACAACAGCTTCTGTTCTTATCAACTGGCAGTGGAAGCAGGAGGAGCAGGAAACAAGTTCTTAGCAAAGTTAGGCAGACCTGACCTGTCCTAAGGCCTGCCCTTTTTTCAAGAGGCTTTGTTTGTGGGGAGGGCAGCATCTGATGCAAATGTGCTGCTCTTTAGTTCATGAACACAGAGTTTGCTTCTGCACAAAAACAATGATATGAAACAAAATATAAATAAGGAAAATGAAAATAAAAGCCATTCACAATTTAAGCACCTTGAGTTAGCACTCATGTCACATACTGACGTCAGACGTCCTCTGTTGTTTTCTATGTGGTACAGGTACTCTGCTTACAAAATTGGTACTGCATTGTTCTCTCTTTTGACTTAACATGCTGGGAATATCTTTCCATATTCTTTAACTGCACCACATGGCTACAGCAGCACTGATCTAATGAACTATGGGTGGAAATTTAAGAAGATGTTTAGGAAGATGAACATCCTGGTAATTTTTTTTGCACACAGACAGTTATCACCTTAGGATGTATTGTGAGAAATGGCATCTCCAGAACAAAAAGTATGCACATTTTTAAGGCTTTAAAACACCCCAAAACTCCCACATACTGCTATAATACAAAATAGTTGCCTTGTTTTAATTTACATAGTTGCATCAACAGTGAATAAAAGTGCCAACCTTCCTGAATCTTTGTTAAAGTTGGCATTTATTTTTTTTAGTCTTGCCAATGTGCTAGACAAAACAGAAATACTTCTTTTAATCTGAATTTATTTCCTTATTGCTTGGATTAAATTTTTCTTGTTGAGCACCAGTAGTTTTATAAAAATTTCTCATTTATATTCTTTTCACATTTAAAAACTTCTGCTCCATTTCTCTACACTTGGAAACTGTATATCATGTATACAATGTATTTCCCCTCTAATTATTCATTAGTCTTTCATTTGGGTTTAGGGTAAATTTCACTGTTGTGGAGCTAAAGCTGTTAACTGGTTTTCAGTTTGAGTGGTTTGTACCCTTATGTTCAGAAGCTCTCCTTACACTAAGACTATATGATATTCAGCCGTACTTAATTCTCTTGGGGATGTCGTTTTATTTTATTTCTCATTTTAGAGACAGACTCACCCTCTGTCACTCAGGCTAGAGTGCAGTGGCACCATCACAGCTCACAGAACCCTAAATGGGCTGGTCTGGAGCCATTCTCCTGCTTTAGCCTCCTTATTAGCTGGGACCACATACCGCAGTTACGATGCCCAGGTAAATGTCTTTACATTTTTTGTAGAGATGGGCTCTCCCTGTTGCCCAGGATGGGCTGGAACTCCTGGCGTCCCTCAGGTAATCCTCCCACTTTGGCCTCCCAACATGCTAGGATTACAGCTGTGAGCCATCGGTTATAATAACACAGGTTTGTTATTTTAACAATTACTCTCTCGGTTTTATGTTAAGTGAGACTATTTTCCAAATAGTTGTTTCATTTGCAGACTGACTCCAAACGCTATTTTGTATATAATCTTTTGTAAATGTTAATTTGTGCTAGAATAAAATAAACAAACAAATTCTCCCTTACTAATTTGAAATGTTGACCTTACTCAATATTGCATTCCTATGTATGTCTGGAGTATTTAACGATTCCATTATCTTCTAGTGATCTGTTATCTTGTTCTAATTACATGGGAGAAGTATTTTCTAAATATAAAACACTGAGATTAACCAAAAGAAAAAGAAACTAAAGGCAATTGGGGCTGAATGGTTTAACTCCAGATTTTTCTTTGTTTTGGGGGACAGAGACACGGTCCTACTCTGTTGCACAGGCTGGATTACAGTGTCCTGATCACAGCCCACTTCAGCCTCAAACTCCTAGGCTCAGGAGTTCCTCCCACCTTGCCCTACCAGTGTGCTGGGATTACAAACCTGAGCCACTGTGCCCGGCCTAACTCCAGAGTTTTCTTCAAAAGGTTAACTTAATATTAAGGAAAAAATTATGAAAAACATTAAGAGACTGGACACCTTTTTAGGCTCACATTATTTCAATGACTCCATGCTTTGAAAAATGAGGAAATCATTTTCCTCAAGTCCTCTTGCCCAACCTCCCAATTTGTCTTACTAATCAATTATTTATTTGATAATATTCACAATCTGCCAGCAGTTCACAGTGGGCTGGAACATTTGCACTTTCATCCAAACAGCAGTATTTATGTGGTACTTTGCCCTTATTTTTTTTTATAAGAACAGTAAAATGAACACAAAATAGAAAAATGTAAATAATACTAGGAGTAAAAGGACGCAAAAAATCATTAGGCATGGCAAAAATTTATGGAAAAATAAAATTTGTGGTGTCAAGAGCAAGCTTATTAAAGTTACTGTGTTTTCAATGTGAAGAATAAACACACATGTATGAACTACATGAAATATACTGTAGAAGACTGTCTCACAAGCAAAGTGTAGGGTAGCATAGTTACGTGGCTTAGAGCTACTTCAGAGACACAGCTCCTCACAGCTCCATTAGCAAGAAAGTGGTGCTCAGCTTCCTGAGGGATGCAGGAGGAAAGTTCATCAGCCACACAACCTTGGGAAAACCACCTCCGGCTGGGCCTTTTACCCAATGTGAACACCAACTTCTTAAGGCTACTAAATGTTGGTGAAGTAATAATACCGGGTACCCTAACGGTCACCATATATAGGAAAAATGGTAAATTGTAGCTAAATGTTCTTTTATTTACTAAATACTCGTTACAAAATTTCCTCCAATTGGCAGCCGGGAATCTGTATGTGTGTGTACAGGTCACATTTGCCTTTTCTTGTATCTATGAATTGCTGTTTAGTCTCTCCTCTCTGTTGACTGGTTGTCTATTTGCCTTACTGATTTGTAGGAATATTTAAATGATTTATGGATATTAATCTTTTCCTTATCTACGCTATAATGTTCTTTCTCAGTCTCTTGTGTAACTACAGAGACTTAAAACTTTCATATAGCCAAATTGCAATTACAGAGGAGAAAACAGTAACCTTCCAATGGAGACACCTGGCCAACACTACTTTTAAGTCAGTGAATATAGCCAGAAAAAGACAGCAGGCACCTCTGCATAGGATATGCTGAGAATACAACGCTTCTGGTGGTATTTCTCACAAGATTTTAACTTGATCCTAATCATAGGGAAAAATCACCAAACAACTGGAATTGAAAAACAGGCTACAAAATAAGTGTTTTTGCACTCTTGAGAAATGTTAACATTGACATGGGTAGTGGCTCACAAGTGTAATCCTAGCACTCTCGGAGGCTGAGGGGGAAGATCATTTGAGGTCAGGAGTTCGAGACCAGCCTGACAAAGAGGGAGACCCCATCTCTACTAAAAATAGAAAAATTAGCTGGGTATGGTGATACATGCCTGTAGTCCTACCTACTGGGAAGGCTTGCTTGAGCTCAGGATTTAGAGGTTGCTGTGAGTTAGGCTGACCCCGTGGCACTGTAGCCAGGCAACACAGTGAGAGACTGTCTCTAAAAAAAAAAAAAAAAAGTAATGGTACAAAAACAAAGTCTTAGAAAGTTTTCCAGATTAAAGAAAACGAAACAGACAGGACAACTGAATACAATGCATGACCCTGGAGTTTTTTTCCCCTTTTAATCTATACAAAACAATACTGGAACAAATAATTAAATCTAAATAAAGCCTAAGATTAGAAGACAATACTTTACCAATGCTAATTTCTTGGTTTTGATAACTATGGTTATGGAATGTCCTTGTTTTCAGGCAATACTGTAGTATGTACGACAAAGGGACACATGTCTTGCAACCCACTACCACACAGTTCAGGGGGAAAAAATAGAAAAAAGGATAAAGGAAATGCAGGAAAATGCTAACATTTGAGGAATCTTGGTAAAAGATACAGGGGAATTCCATGTACTATTTGTCCTGTAACTCTTCTTACATAGGAAGATATCAAAACAAAACAAAAAACCCGACAGCACAGGATTAGGTAATACTTAAAAAGCAAACATGCAACTTGGCATCTCCAGTTACAAAAGATTTTCACACACCATAAAAAGCCTATTAATCTGTACTTAATGATAATGCCACTACACAAACACTTACTTTGCTGACAATTATTTTAGAAGATTCTGCTAAACCACTATTGGTGTAAAACTATTCTGGAGGTATGGTGAAATTACTTGAGTTTTGCTTTCTACGATTTTAAACCATTTTAAGTTCATGCATTAAAGAGGTCACTCAATTTTCAGTTGAAATCTTCTTAAAATCTACTCATAATGTAGTTGAAATTCAATAAAACTTATAAACCTACCCGATCAAATATCAAAAGGTATTGTAATGTTCCATAATTAAACTAATTACACCAATTAAACTAATTACAACCATAAAAACCAAACAAACAAAAACACAGGCACAAAATAGTGTGTATGCCATGACTCCATTTTACATGAAGTTCTAGAACAGACAAAACTAATCTTCAGTGGAAGTAATCAAAACAGTGTTACTTCTTCTTGCTGAGGTGGGTGGGTGACTGGGAAGGGGCAGTAGCAATCTTTTTTTTGTTGCCCAGGCTAGAGTGAGTGCCGTGGCATCAGCCTAGCTCACAGCAACCTCAAACTCCTGGGCTCAAGCGATCCTACTGCCTCAGCCTCCTGAGTAGCTGGGACTACAGGCATGCGCCACCATACCCAGCTAATTTTTTGTATATATATTTTTAGTTGGTCAATTAATTTCTTTCTATTTATAGTAGAGACGGGGTCTCACTCAGGCTGATTTCAAACTCCTGACCTTGAGCAATCCCTCCCACCTCGGCCTCCCAGAGTGCTAGGATTACAGGTGTGAGCCACCGCGCCCGGCCAGTAGCAATCTTTATGATGACAGAAATGTTTCTTATTTCTATTCCAACTTACTTCACACCATATGCAGACAAACTCTAAATGAAATAAATATTGAAATGTAAAATCATAAATATTACTCTCAGCTAATGTTTTCTTATGATTTTATATCAAAAGAGTACCTTTTAAAACAACATAAAATCTAGAAGCCACATAGAATAGGTTGACAGCACCCACACATATAAAAGATTAAACTTTTAATGACCAAAACACCACAAACAAGTCAAATGACAGATTGGAAAAAAGAATTGCAACATTTTCTATATGGAGAGCTCTTATAACTCAATAAGACAACCCAGCAGAAAAATGGACAAAGGACATGAAAAGGCAATTCAGAAAATACAAATGGCCAATTATCAGAAACTTTGTAATCTGTGAAGAAATGAAAACAAAAATTTTACCTACAGAAGAATGCAGACAAGTACGAAGAAACACTTTATTTCTCTACAAGCAACAGATAAAAAGATCAATAACATTGGATGCTAAGTGACTTTAAAGAAATAGGCACTCTCACCCACTGCTGGTAGGGATATTCATCAGTATAGCCTGTTAGGAGAGCTATTTGTTAACAGCTATGTCAAGATAAAATGCAGTGTCCCTTGGGCTGGCGGCTATGGCTCACGCCCATCACCCTGGCACTTTGCCAGGCTGAACTGGGAGGATTGCTAGAGGCCAGTTTAAGACCAGCTGGAGCAGGAGCAACAACCTTTCCATACAAAAAATGGCAAAATTAGCTGGTGTGGTGGCGGGCACCTATAGCCCCAGCTATGCCAGAGGCTGAGGCAGGACGCTGCAGTGAGCTAGGATGACACCATTGCACTCTAGCCTAGGTGACAGAACCAAACTTTTGCCCCACCTCCAAAAACATATAGTTACCCTCAGGTTATGTGTATTAGCAGCACATAAAACATAAATGAATTTTGATTTTAGATGTGAGTTCCATCCCCAAGATACCTCATTACCTATGTGCAAATACTTGAAAATCTGAAATCTGAAACTCTTCTGGCCCAAAGCATTTCAGATGAGGGATACTCAACTTGTACCAAGAAAACATTCAGAATAACCAAAATGCACAGCTTTGGCTGATTCTTCCTTAAAATAGTAGATGCATGTTACTCAGTTAAACTACCGAAGGGGAAAGATAGACAAGCAAGACACAGGCCCTGCCCTTGACAATCTGGTCATGACAGAAGGCGGGACAACATAAATATCAAATCAAGGTATAAGGACCTAGGAGCTGGGAATGCAGAGGAGTTAAGGACAGCTGAGGTGCTATGGATGGAATGACACAAAGTAGGCCTTGAATGCAGACAGATGGGGAAGGAGAGTAGGCGTAACACATAAGCCAAGACACAGAGGTCAGAGGGGGTGAATCATGTTTTGGGGGCCTGACTAAAGCACAGGGCACGGGTGTGGGAAATAAGACAGACAGATGTGGGTAAGACCAGGTGGCCAAAATAATGTCACATGGAATATGACTTTCACTCTGTGGGCAGTTTTTGAAAGAAATGTTATATAAGTGACAATTCTGTCTTGGCCAGGTGGTATTTAATAGGGAAGTCATTTTCTGTAAATCAGACCAATAAGAGAGTCAAGCAGTGCCCAACACTCTCTCCGTAAAGAACTTTAACAAGGACTATTGAGCAACCTACAGAGTAAACAAATATTCCTTCTATCCTCTGCTGGACCAAGCTAACAAAACAGTAGAGGGATCATCAAGGAAATGCAAAGCTTCTTTGAAGACTCTTGATTCACAGGGTGGTGGCCAAGTCCAAACAGCCAAGTAAGTGAGGAACATTAGCGAAGTAGTACCATTGAAGGAAGTTCTTAGTACGACACCTGCTTATGATGTGCACGATACCTTTGCTGGATCTCTGTGGTGTTTTCTTGTTTCTTTCAGAGGTAATTTCAATTTCATCAGGATTACCACCTTCATTTTCAATTGCCTAAAGAGAAGGCACAAGTAAAGTTGACCAAAGTCAGCACACAGCCTGACTGTCACAGAACCTTCAGGTGAGAAGGCACATGTATCTTTTAGAGCATATAGCTGCTGATCTAGAAATGACTTCCCCCACCGGGCATCTAGCCCATCCTTTCATCTGTTCTCTTACTCTATGCTCCAGTCAGACTGACTCCACCAGTTCTTAGCTGTGTGGTCTTAGGCAGGATGACATAATTGCTCTGAGTCTGTTTTTCTCCAGAACAGGGGGCTAATAATATTAATAGTTCTCACCCTGGAAGGCTGTTGTGAGGACTCTATCATGCACATAAAGAAAGCATTTACCAAATATTAGGGCTTATGTGGTCCATCCTATTCCTGGCACCAAAAGAACTCAAAAAGAGAAAGGCACACTCTCCAATTTCCTATGACTTTACACAGCACAGTGCCATGTAAGACTCCAGGGACCCCCTCCTTGCCATGCCTGCGTAGATGCTACCACTGATTGGCTGGGTTCCTACTGTGATAGGCGTGGGACCAGACATGACATGCCTTGCCTCAGCCAACTGCCATCGCATACATCCACAACTGACTCCAAAGACCTCACTTTCAATTACTAGGTGACCCTGCCTCATAGGACACTGAATAACGATTTCTTGGCAAGCCCTGCCTCCCACTGAAAGAACTTGTCATTGACTGGTAACAGTTCCCACAGTCAGTACAGTTTTTGCCACCAAGCAGGCACCCCTGTAAATCAAAACTGAAAACATCCGTGATGATGACATCACTATAAACTGGGCTTCAAGTTTAGTCTTACTGATAACTTTCAGTCTTTACTGTGATATCCTGTGAGCACATGTTTTCTTTCCAGTATTCCCTAAGCTTTTTGACAGAAGGGACCGTTTTCATGGAAGACAACTTTTCCTCAGATCAGGAAGAATAGGGATGGTTTCCAGATGATTCAAGCTCATTACATTTATCGTGCACTTTATTTCTATCATTAGTACATTGTAATATATGATGAAATAATTATTCAGCTCACCATAGGTTTCGGACCATTGCTTTAAATTCATTTAAAATACTCTATTCTATTTATAGAGTTTCAGAAGTCTCAAAGTTTCCCAGGTTGGGAAATCTGAATTTAGAACTGGGCCCAGGAGTTACACACCTAATCTGTACTATCAGCAAAGAAAATCTCCCCTCCTCCTGGAAGCCAGTGGAGGAATTGGAGTTCTGTCCTGGGATAAAGGAAAAGCACAACCACAAAGACCTTCACCCTCTTACTGGGGACAGACAATTCTGAAACATCACCAGGAGTATAGAAAAAATGATACGTCACAGAGGAAAAGTGTTCCATTTCCAACATTTGCTTTTTTGCCCTTCCTGGAAATATAAACCAAGCAATGGACACCATATACATATGTGGCAGACATGGGAGATAAACAGAAGGTCAGTAGTTCCAGAGGTGTTTGGACCAGGCAGCACAGGGGCATGGGCATTGATGGCTCTTGTGTTATGGAACCACATTGGTAAGAAACTGAAAAGAGGGAGAAGGGAAGAGGAATGGATTTGTGTTGTCAGAGATGACAGTGATTGAGAGGATTCCTGAAGTCACACACCAGTCTCAGCCACCAGCCTAACAGGAAGGGTACATGCCATCCAAGCAGCCTTGGATGCCTGTGAGCTGTTTTGGGGGACAGGAAGGGGAGAAGAGGATAAAGCCGCTCAAATTAGTTTGGTTGATAAGGACCCCTGGCGGCTAAGAACAGGGACCACACCTGCCCAGCCACCAATCCCCAGTCTTTGCATTTCCTCCAGGTAAATGTCTGCATCAAGCAACCTCCTGCCTGTCTTTAGTAAAGAGAGCTAATATCTATAGTGAAAGAAACATAAGCTTGAGTTTGTAAAGGTCCAAGGGAATCTGAGTAAGTCGACCAGCCATGTTTGAGCCTGACAATAAATAATGCCTCCTCCTTCCTCTCAGTAGGAATTAACAAGAAAGGCACAACCTGGGGTTGTTTGGAAGCCAGGAGGGTGAAGTGAGTGACCAGCCTCGTCGTCTGCAGGGGCTGCAGGGTAGGTGGCCAGGCTGAGAGATTACAGGGATGAGGTCTCAAGAGAGAAGTAGCTAGAGAGCAGAAAGGAGAAGGTGTAGAAACAAAGCAACAGGACTATACAAAGTGTATGGGAAGTAGAAAGCAGCTAGTGTTCACTTGACTCAGTGCTTTTCAAGGGATCCCTAAGAATCCCCCAAGGGAGGGGGGTTAGAACCCTGAGTCTGCGAATGATAAACGGTGGTGGCACAGACAGGGAAAGCGAATGGTCATAGCGAGATTCGCTGAGTGTTTACACATGCCAGGCAGCATGCGAAGACTGTTCCACGCAACCTTCTTTAATCCTCAAACCAAAGCACGCGTGCTTTCTTCTTTTCACGGAGGAAGACACAGACTCAGAAGTGGTTAAAGGTCTTCCATGCCCTAGATCAGGCCACTGAGAGCTGGCAAAGTCCTCAGTTCAGATACATTGACCTGGGGGAACTCGCTCTCTCCCTGCGTTTTGGTGAATGAAGTCCCAAAGTGGGTTTTCAAAAGTCCTTCTTTCCTGAATGTAACCATATTTTACATTTCTGATCGCTACCGTCAATAGTCAATACTCCCGTCCCTTCCTGACACGTTTCCTCCCAAAGACTAGAGTCAGAAAATCACTAAAATGGTTTCTTAAAGTCTTTCTCCCTTTGAGTATTTTCCTTAAATGTTTACTTTGCCATTATGGAGACTGGTATGAGACGATAGGAGAACCCCCCGCTCGGGGACCCCTGTCACCTGTCACCGGCGGCCCAGGACCGCAACGGCTTCTCCCGCCGCGTCCCGTTTTTCCGTTCTTCTCCTCGCCCCAAGGCTTTGAGCCCGCGCCCGGCCAGGCCAGGCTCGGAGCTGCCGCCGGGGCCTCGGAGCAGGCGGGAGGCGCAAGCGAGCCAGGCCCGGGCAGGCCGCGAACGGTCCGGGGGCGGACCCGGGCCAGGGCACCAGAGTCGCGGCCGCCGGGCCCCCTCACCCGCGCTTTCCCCCGACCCGCGGGACCCCGGCTCCACCTTTTTCAGCCGCTCCATCAACACGCTCTTGTTGCCGCTCGAGTCCAGATTCCGTTTCCTCAGCTCCGCTCGGAGGTCGATTACCCGCAGGTCGCTGAGGCGCCGCGTGCCGGTCTCCGACGAGGCGGAGCTCAGAGCCGCTGCGCCCGCCGCACCCGAATCTCCTGGGCCTGACAGAGTCTCCGCCATTCCAGGGCCCCTGGCTCCGCCGCCCACTTCTCACACTACGGGCCCGGGTCTAGCT